>PVJA010009329.1:0-61117 GCA_004027025.1 Myocastor coypus
ACCTCCAGTGGAAACACTTGAAAAACATCTGGAAGTAGGCTCTGGGAGGAGAGGTCAAGACTGAAGTCAGTCTTGACACTGGAGTTGCTAAGGATGTGCACAGGCGTAAAGTCTTTTGAGAATCACAGAAGCTCTGAAAAGAACAGGCAGAAAAGAAGGCAGTGAGATAGGAAAGGGTGTGGGATGCTGTGGGCGTGGTGGGGTGGCTGTGCATAGTGCACAGTGAGAGTACAGTGAGGACAGGGCAGTTGTGCGGCCCTTGCTGCCTGCCCACCAGAGAAACCTTTGGTTAGAAATAGGGGCAAGGCAAAAGCTTTAAAAAGAGCCTGGGAGCCCCACTGTACTCAGTTGTCTGCTACTGAAAGTGACACCTGAGATAATTAGCTTATAAAGAAAAAAGGTTTATTTTATGTCCCAGTTTTGAAGGCTTCAGTCCACACGGTTGGTTGGCAGTGACTTAAACCCTCCCTTAGCCCCACCTTGTAAATTTTCCACCCCTTTCCAATAGAGCCACTCTAGAAAATAAGCCCTTAATACATGGGCCTTTGGGGACACTCCAGATCCACTCTGCAGGAAGCTTCATCCCAAGTGAAGCATGTAGAGGGAGCCGAGGCAGAGGCAGAGCCTGAGAGATGCTTGCAGACGTTCACCCAGCACCTGTCATTTGTTAGGCCTGCCAGAGTCTCAGTGCATGCCAGTCGTCTGCCTAAGTGTCCTGCATACACTGCCTCTGCTCTTTATCTAGATCCAGACATAGATGCCACTGTCCACATTTAACAGAAAAGGCCAGAAGGATTTGGTAATTTACCTAAGACCCTACAGCTGGCCTGTAATCAGGATCTCAGCTCGGGCCTACAAAAATTAATAGAAAGGCATCTAGGATCCCTGCAAGGCAAGGAGGGGCTGGGGAGTGAGGTAACCTCCTGGCGTTTGCCAGTCCCCTACCTCTTTCTTCACAAAGTAATTCCCTAGAAGCCTCCTCGGGGGAAGGCCTTTTCATGGAATGTACATTAGTGTTTAAGCAGGTTTTTCAATGGACTTTCAGAAAGGCTACAAAGGGATCCCTTCATGTGTGTTCCCAGGGAGCTAGGGTGTGGCAGTAGACATACCTGTGTGTCATGATCTCCTCTTGACTGTTCCCCTTCCCTGGTTTCTGCAGCCCCGAGTCTCCCCCACCCCCAGAGCCCACATGGGAAGAACAGCAAACAAGTGTGTTACATCTGGCGGGGGACAACTTTCGGGACACCCTGAAGAAGAAGAAGCACACCTTGGTCATGTTCTATGCCCCTTGTAAGTAGCTGTTGTTCATAAAGGGGTTGCCTTCGCAAACAATTCCTCCACCCTAACCTCTAGGGGCCAAGGCAGCCACTAGCCACTAGTCAGCTCCACAGTCCTCTCTACTGGAAGCCAGGCTGCCTGATCTCTTTCTGGGCTGGGAGGGCCTTAAAAATCCAGAGCAGCTTCGTGTCAGCCGCAGAAGAGCCCACCTCATTTTCAAGGTTTTTTTTACCTTGTCATCCCTAAAGCCCCTTGCTCCTGTATGTGCCAGGGACCTGTTTCCTCATATCCTTAGGCTCTTCCATGTCATCTGTCCCATTACTGCCACCTTCCCTCCCCAACCCTGCTCTGGTCACTAGCTTCACCTCCAGGACAATGGAACTCCCCTCACCTTCTTGCTGGCTCTGAACCATTTTGGTTGAAGCTGTGGAACAGGGTCAAGCAGTCTGCTCCCACTGTTTCTCTGTGATTCTCATTTTAGTCAAAGCTTAAGCTGAGGAAGTGACTCGTTTGCTAACATTGGTGTTTATGACCTCAGGTTTTTGTATATTCCCTTTCTGAAGTTGTTAATTGACACTTACAAGGAAAGGTTCTTAGAAATTCCCACTCATCAGTTGTCCTTCTCTCTCCCCCCAGGTTACAGCTCAGCTTAATGGAGTGAGGATAATAAAAGCCACCCTCTACAGAGAAGCCAGGCAGCCCATAAACCTACTCAGTTGTAGCCAGCCCTCCTGCTTGCTGCCCTCCAGCCCCCACTGCTCAAGTGTCAGTAATTCATCAAGTCTCTTCTCTTGCTGTCTGGGAGGGGCTGTGGCCTGGTCTGGCATCTCAGATTCCATCCCTGGATGACCAGCACATGCTGCCAGCCTCCCTGCTCCTTAGCTTTATGAGATTTGCTGTCAATTCCTTATAGAATTTTGCATGGTCTTCATTAGTCTTTCATGTCTCCAGAAGCCTGAGTGAATTTTGAGAAGTTAACATTTTCCTTTGGGGCAGAAAGGCTTAAGGTCTGACACCTAGGGTCTTGAGGCAAGCTGGTGATAAGTAGTCCCTGTATTCTGGTCACCTTTCTATCACTGTCATGAAATGACTTAGGAAGACTCAGAGAACAAGCACCTAGCTACAGAAGTCGGTCCTTGGCTATCGACCTTGTGGATCTCCCAAAGTCTAGGGCAGATTCTTTCCCCTAGAAATGCCCTCCCTCATGGCCAGGCCTCTGGACCAGAGCTAGGCCTTTCCTCTTCCTCTCTGGCATATCTTTGACTGAGGATCACTTCGTAGGCCCCACTGACTGCTGGAGCTGGCAGGTTTCCAGTATACCAGGGCATCTGACAGACTCCTAGCCTGAGACTCATCTTTTCCTACCATCCTTCTTTCCTTCCTCGTGTAACAACTCTGCCCTAGGCAGTGTCCAGGGCCTGGGATACCAGGGAAGGAGCCATGACCTTGGCAGGCCTCAAAAGGTCTCACTTTTTTCTGACACAACTAATGCTGTCCATTTGGGGCAGTGTCACTCTGTGACTCCGATTCTGAAAAAAGGCTTTGTCCTTACAGTTTATCCATCTTTCTTACTGTGGTATACAATTACTCATTGATAAAGAATATAGGCAATTACTCATCGATGAAGAACATAACCGCTGCGGACAGGCCAGCAGTAAAGTCAAACACCTGGTAAAGGTGTAAAATTAGAAAAGCAAACCCTTGTCCTCATAGCACACCTCCCCCAACCTCACGCCCTGCATAGCTTTTCACCCCCACCTTCCACCCACCCCTACGTCGTGCCTTGCCCCCATCATTTCACCTCAACATTTCAGCTCCCTCGCGTCCACCCCTTACACCTACCTCCTGCGTTGTGCTCAGATCGCCCTGTTGTTGTGTGATTGTGCTCTGTGCTGTGTAGCCCAGCCTTGGGGCTGCCTTTCCTGGGCCAAGTCCCTCGGTCCACAGTTCTCCACTCCAGTCCCCAGTGCCATCTTTGCTTCTCTCTTCCTGTTCTGGGAGACTTCCTTGGTATCCTGCTTCAAAGAAGGGGATCCCTTTTTTATTTTTTATTATTATTTATGTATTTGGTTGTTACAGGGTGTCACTATGCAGCTCGGACTCATAGTGATCCTCCTGTTTTCAGCCTACCCAGTGCTGATATTGTGCCAATCACCAGCTCAGCGAACCTGGGGCATGTGGTGCCGGGGATAAACCTTGTCCCTGTGCTTGTACCAGGCAGGCACTTAAACTGCTAAGCTATCTTGCTGGCCCAGGGTCCCTTCTTTAAAAAAGCCCAAATGTTAAAAAAAGGAAGAAAGAAAAATGTCACTCTAGCCCACCTGACTCCCCGAAAGTGTGCTTATCAGCCTGCTCGTTGTTCACTCAGCAGCCACACGCTTTCTTTCATATAATGAGAAAATGAGGTACGACAAAGGCCATTAGTCTGAGGCTTCAGTGTTTTAAATTGACGGAAGAGGAATTTGCATGAGTCCAGCAATTACCTTTATGCTCTCAATAAGCAAAAAGGCTAAGAAGGAAAAATTAACAGGAAGCCAGATTTCAAAGAAGGGAGCAGGCTGTTTTCAGCCTGCCTAATGCTGTTAATGGACCTGGGCTGTTTGCAGGGGGCCTGTAGCTGCCTGCAGGATAAGTCTCTGATGTACACTGTTAACCAGGAGATCATGCTCTTTCAATGTTTCCAAAGTTACATAACACCCCTCCTCTGTAGTATGATGTTTTCATTAATTTCAGCTTCTTTCCCTTCTGTTAAGTTAAATTGCCATTTTAGGCAATTAAAAATCATCCTTTTAGACTATTCTTGGTAGATACCTTGTCTCATTTAGTTCTGTTATAACCCACAAGCCACCCAGGTTCTTATCCTCCTGTCATGCTTAGGAAACCCCTCTGAGTCCCCTCCCTAACCTCTCACCCTACTTGGGCCATTCTGCCAGCCATGGCAGCCTCTGTGGAAGGAGTCCCCAGAGCAAGACCACAGTGACCCACGCTTAGGCCACGTGGCAGACAAGAGGTCCTGGGCAAGAGGAGCACTAGTGCTGGTGGTGCAGACTCCTGCAAAGCGCCAGGCCCACAGATGACGTATGGGAGCCATGTACATGGCCAGGGTGGCCTGTGTACTCTGACATCAGAGTGAGCAGGATGTGGGGCAGGTCAGAAGGCACCTCTAACAGGAGGTTCTAGAAGTAGCCCTGGCTCTATATCCTCCTAATATACATGATGTTCTGTCACCTCTTACACAGGGTGCCCACACTGCAAGAAGGTCATCCCGCACTTTACTGCCACTGCCGACGCCTTCATTAATGACCGAAAGGTAAGAGTATCTACCCCTTTTTCTAGAGTCCCACCTCCATCTTTGCTCTGCCACTGATGCCTACTCTGTCTTCCCTACCAGCAAGGTCTCTGTCCCTTAATAGGTCCAGCTCTGCCAAGGCCTGCGAGCAGGGCATTCCTTGGGAATCAGGATAGTCTGTCTCTGCATAACAAGGCAGAACAGGCTTTGTTAGTGCTGCAAAGCCAGCAAAGGCTGCTGTGAAATATTATGGCTCTTCCCTGGGGAGTGGGTGGTAACAGGGGGTCACATGTTTATCTTTTTAGTGCTCAAACATCTTTACAGTAAGATTGTAGTCTGGCATCACTTATATAATTAAAAATGCAAATAAAAAACCTCACAAAAGTCAAGTGCAGGAGGCTATCTATGGTGGAGGAGAGCCAGGCTATGCCAGAGGTTCTTCATCCTGCCTAAGCAAGAGGCACCTGCAGCTGCCAGCTGCTGAAGCATAAAATTAACAAGCCGGAGGTGTAGGTTAGATTAGGGTGCAAGCAGCAGGCACAGCCCCCACCCCCAAACAGCTCCAGCCCCGGAGGCAGAAGGGCTGCCACTGGGAGAAGGACATGTGTGGCTTCTGGGCAGGGTTTATGGGGCAAGGCAAGCCCTTGGTGCTCACGGAAGTCTTGTCAACTCCTAGTCCTTGAGTTCCCTTCTAGGGTCACTGCTTGTTCGGTTGGTCAATTGACTGACCAATTGATTAACTGGTTGATTTTAGTTCCAGGATAGAACAGAGGGTCTTAGCCAGTCATGGTGGCACACACCTATAATCTGAGCATTTGGGAGGCTGAGATGGGAAAAGCACTTCATAACAAGGCCAGCCTGGCTTTTGTACTTTAGTAAGTTGAAAACCTGAACTACATAGTGTTACCCTGGGTCAAAAACAAACAAATGAACAAAAAGAGCCCAGGACCACGTATATGCTTGGCAAGCCCTCTGCCACTCTCCCTCATCACCCTCTAGTCCTCAAGTTCCCACCTTATCTCACCAGTCAGGGTATTGATAAAAATAATTAAGATCCTGTCCCTGCTCTGGGACTCAGTTTTGGGAACCTCTCAGTCAGTAGGCCCCAGAAGCACAGGCTTGTGTGGAACCATTCCCACATATCCAGACCCAGAGTCCTCTGTGCTGCTGTGGCACCTGTTTGCCCAGATGGAATCCTCAGGCTGGGCTGGAGGGAGGCAGGGCCAGACTCAAGCTAAGCAGGGAGGCCCAGATGCAGACAGGACAAGCCAGCCTCCCAGGTGGGGAGGGTGCATATGAAGCCACATTTGATGACAGTCCACAAAAAGGGCAGGCGCAATTCTGGTATCACTTTGCTGGGACAATGAGTGCTCATAGGTGTGGTGAGCTGGGAGAGTATATAAGAACAAGAAACTTTTTCTCTCTGCCTTCCATGATGTGTCCTAACTGATACGAGTATGGTAGGATGAGGCTTTCTGTATGCTTTCTCCGTCACAACCCCATCTGCCTGTGCTGCCTGTGCTGCCCAGGGCTCAGGCACAGTACAGGATGTTTGCTCTTGCTCAGGGGAGCTCCAGGGATGTCCACCCTGAACCTGAGTAGCTACCGCATCAGCACTGTTACCCCTCATCCAGGCATTCACCATGTGCTGGGACACAAGAGAATGGCTGAGATTTGTGCTAATTCTGCCCTCACGCCAGTCAGGTCTCCATGGGCCCAGGAGATCTGGGCAGGGATCCTGAGACCCTGGGTGTATGAAGCCTGGACCTGCTTCTCCTGGCCTTGCTGGGGAGCAGCAGTCTTTCAGGGAGAAGGGGTCATTGTGGCCAGGAAGCCCTGCTGGTATTTGAGGACCCCTGGCTGATTCACCCACTCCTTTTACTCATGAGGCATCAAGGCCCAGACAAGAGCTGTGACCCTTGCCCAGGGAGGCCCAATGGGTCAGTAACAGCCAGAACTGGGTCTCTTGCCTTCCTGGTCTTCCTGATGCCCCTTGCTGCCACCTCTTAGCCAGAATTGTTTTTCTTTTTCACCCCACAGCCAGTCCCAGTTCCTCCCCAATCAATATGCAGTTGGTTCTTCACTTCCATTTTCATAGCCAAAGTCAATATTAGCTCCTGCAGAGATTTATTTTACTGAATCAATAAAGCTGTGTGAAGCAGCTCATATTTTAGCTGGGTGCCTCTATCCCCTCCCTCTCGGGAGCTCCTGCTTACTTGGGGACCTTATCGCTTAACATGCTGGTGAGAGAGGGCCTCAACCTGTTAGTGTTGGAATGGATAGTGTTATTGAAAGGCTTGGAGGATGTGGGCTTACGGTAGAAGGCTGATAGGGTGGACAGGATAGGGGCCGGGGGAACACTGGGCTACTGGAAGGAGCTCACTTTCACTGTGTGTATGCCCAGCATGGGCATGGGGATGGTCAGTAGAGGTATGAAGGTCATCCCACAGAGTGGCCACAAGGCAGCAGCCTCCTTCTCTGTGACTTCCTGGGCCACTACTATAATCTGGCTATGTTATATAGGAGCTCCCGTTTTATAAACCTGACCATCTAACCCACAGGCATGTAAGCTTCTGACAGTCAGGATTTCTGTGGCCCTTGAATTTCCCTTAATCTTGACACCTCTTCTATATCATGACTAAGTGAAAGAATAGTAACATACTTGACAGTGACTACAAGATGCTGTCCTCTTCCAAGAGCATTATTACTAGATGTTACTACTGTCCTCATTTTATACATCAAGAGACTAAAGCTTAGACAGTTTAAATGATCAGCCCCCGGTTCTGTGGGTAGAAAGGAGCCAAGACAGAAGAGACCACACAGGCAGGGACAGAGTTTGAGTCTCCCAGAAGCACACCCAGAACCTGGGCATACACATGGGGAGCTGACTTGGCAGGTGGTCCCAGGAAGCACAGCAGGGAAGCAAAGAAGGAAAGCAACCAGTGCCTTGGGGGCAGATGACTGTGGGCAGCGGGGGCCCGTCCCACAGGAGACCTCTCCGGGACACAGGCCAGAGTCAGCCCATTCTACCCACATCTGTCACTGGCCTTATATCCAGCTCCTTGGGATTGGGAAAAAGTGCTTAGGCTGAGGCTTGCAGGGTTATGATGGCAAGTTCTAGGCTGAGGGGACTGGCACTATGCCCAGGAACTTGTACCAAGTGCCATAGGACAAACCCAGAAATCATATGTGTGCTTACTGTGCTGCAGGTGACCCATGCTGATCTGGAACAGCCTAACAGGGCAGTCTCTAGGCTGGTGAGCAACACCGAGAAGTATACTTGCTACCTTCTTCACAAAGTGCCTAAGCTGGCCCTGTGAGGACAGACACATTTGTCCCCTGTTCTCCTGGAGCTTTTGCATGTGGATTCTTTATTGCAGCTAGAAGTTGCATTCTGTGTAGAAAGCTGGCCCAAAGTGTAAGGGATTCAGAAGTAGTACAGATTTTTAATTTAGTGGACTTATAAAACCATACACTACATTTCCAACAGCTCCAGGGCATGTATACAAATTAAATTCTTAATTTAAATCGGACACAGGGAGAGTAGCAGCCTAGAGCAGTGTTCATCAAAGAGTCTCAGCCTAGCAGAGGAGCAACAGCCTTGGCCCAAGGCTGGACGCAGAGGGCTTTCCACAGCTAGCTGCACAGAGGCAGAGCAGGGGACACAGAGAATTGCACCTAACCTGAGGATTGCAGCCCTGTTCTTGGATGATTGGAGGAACGTCTGCTTCCTGATTCTTTTTTTTTTCTCCCGATTCTAACTAATTGAGAAAACACTTGAGTATAAGCTGGGGCTGCTAGTTGCCTGCCAGGGATGGCTGGTGGCCTGTGCAGGCACTGGTGAAGGACAGGTTGAATGCTCTGTAGGAAACAGCTGCCTCCCTGCCCCAGCCAGCTACTGCCTGTGGGAATGCAGGGCAAGTACCATAAGATCTTCTGACGTTTAGAGAAGCTGGAAAGCCACATTTTTGTATTAAATCTTCTGGCTCCTTTCTCTGTTGGCAGCTAGTTCAAATTTATTTTCTTTTTAAATTCTGTGTGGGCCAAATAGAACAGGACTAAGAGCCAGCTAGGGATCGTGCTTGGTGAGTTTGCAAACTGCTCCAGCAGTCTGACTGTGCTGCACACCTTACAGCCAGAGAGGCAGAAGAAAGGCTTGAGGTGTAGAAGGGCAAGGCCAGAGCCCTTGCACTCTGGCTGTCAGCCCTGCAGCTCAGAGAATAGTAGCCACTCGCCTGGGTACAAGGGAAGTGACCAGTGACAGAGGTGGCCATTGGTGACCAGCAGAACTTTCCTACCTGCAAGGGGAAGGGGCTTCAAATTAATGCTTCCAAACAGCATTAATCAGCAACCAAAGAATGATGGTTATCTGACACTCTTCAGTGGTCTTCCTGAATCACAGCTTTAAACTTTATTCAGAGAATTGCTTGGACTCCAACATGACCTCACTTTTTATGAGGCAGTTGCTGAATGACTGGGCTTCATTGAGGTCATCCTGACATCTACATCAGGCATGGTACATGGCAGGCTTCAGTAAAGGATTTCAGATGACAGAACTTCCCTCCCATGTGAACTCGCCCTTCCTCAACACTTCCATATTAAGTCTTACCATTCATTGATTCTTCCTCTAGTTTGTGGCTTTCAAAAGAGAAAGAAAAGCCATCCTCCGTCTGCTTTATTCCTTTTCATCTTAAAAGAACAACACATCTCAAGGAAAATCTACCCAGCATATGGAATTTGTTAAATGAGCAGAGAAAGGCAGTGGCCAATTTCAGAACCTCTTTTTGGCTGAAAATACAATCACCTTAGTCATGTTAAACCCCTTCCCTGTTTCAAGCATGTGCCGCACACCAGCTTTCTGCTCCTCATCTGTCATCAGGCCTCAATTCAGATAGTGAATGACACGGACTGCTTTGTCCCACTGGCACCTTCATCATAGCTCACATCACACCAGCTTCAGGTTGTCTCATTGTTCAGCTTTCTACCTAGGCCCTGAGCTCCTAGCAGAGACAGAGCAGGGTGTGAGGTCTGTAGAAGTGAGTGTCACCATAGCTGGCATTTACTAACCCTCTGCCAGGCCCTGTGCTCAGAGCTCTCACTCATCACGTCAGCCAGCCCTGTATCCAGTCGGATCCCAATGGTGATGCCCAAGCTGAGTTTCCCTACTTCACCCTAGATTGCCTGTGTGGCCATGGACTGCATCAAAGATGGGAACCAGGACCTGTGTCAGCAGGAGGCTGTGAAGGCCTACCCCACTTTCCACTACTACCACTACGGGAAGTTTGCTGAGAAGTACGATGGTGACCGGACGGTGAGTAGGGGAGGCATCCTCCTGGACCCCTTTGTGCTGATGGGGATGGAACAAGAAGCAGCCATGCAGGAGAGCAGCAAAGCGAGGTCACCCAGGAAGCTCAGCAGATAGTTGTGATGCTCCACACTGGCCAGACACAGGCCGTGGGCCTGTCCTAAGAGCCAGGGTAGACTCTAGGGTGCCCAGTTTCCTTGCCTGCCATCTGGGGCTGGCCTCAGAAGCCAAGTGGAGGCCTTCCTGTTAGGCTGCCCACCTCTCTGAGCTCATGGGGGTGTTGGGAAATGCAAGGAGATGGTGCACCCTTGGCTCCTAAATCTCTTCTCTCCTTCCCTACAGGAATTGGGATTTACCAATTTTATTCGAACCCTCCGGGAAGGAGACCTCGAGAAACTAGGGAAAAGGAAGGAGGAGTTGTAATTTCTGCCTCAGAGAAATCTTTCTCATTACACTGTGAATGTTACCTGTTTTGTTGTTCTTTCTGAATTTCCATGTGTTCTGAAGATAAAGTTTTTTATAGCCACTTCTGGCCTTTTGTACAATTTTGAAATAAAATCTAACCATTTATTTTGTGGAGTGATTTATTTTCTTGGGGCCTATACTGAGGCTCACGCAGATGGAGATTTGTGTCTCTAGCACTTCATGTCTTTTGGGAGGTAGAAAGCCACACTTCATCTGCACCAGGGGGACCTGGAGTGCTGGCCTCTGTCAACCATTTGAAAGCAGAACAGAGGAAATAGACCACACAGTGCCCTCTTGGGGAAAGGCTAGATACTGATGGGGACATTAAGGTGACCTTAAGGTCTGAGGGCACTGAAGCAACCAGTACCTGGGCATTAGCAACCAGATCATTTCAGTTTGGTTGTGGTGAGTTTTCCTGCAGCTCTATATATATATATATATATATATATATCTTTCTCCAACTATTTCTGTTTCCTATCTCCATTCCTTCCTTCCTCCTCCTCTAAAGGTAATCAAGTGATTCAAAGCCAAGTACAGTGGTCCATCCTGGGCCAGCAACCTCAACCCCCAGCCCACATTTTCCATGGTTGGATGACCTGTTCTGCCTCCTGCCTGTGCATATCCCTTTCTTGACCCTCTGTCCCACTAATCTCATAGTTTGCGCCTGTCTTTGACACCACCCCCAGGCCTTATGTCAGGCAGGGCAGTCAGAGCCCTCACACCCTTGTCCATACAGTGGCATATCTGTATGGGCAGTGCAATAGCCTCTGTCTAGCTGGTCTGAGAGAGTCTAACTAGAGATCTAGGTTTAGATTCAAAGGAGCAGCTCCATGCTGTAGCACTTGGTGTCATAGCTCAGAGTGACCTGCAAAGCCCTGCTCTTCTGGACCCAGCCTCCATCGTGGTTTTGTTTTTGGGTTTTTTTTTTTTTTTTTTTTTCTGCAGGATCTGCTGAAAGGACAGCATTTCACAGAGCCTCAGGGTTTCTCTGGGCTCTTTCAGCTTTGAGGCCACATGCTCAGCTCCACAGAGTGAAATCAAGGCTATGGAAGCCCTTGTGCTGCACAGTCCTCCAGCTTCCCAGCTTATCCCCTGCCACATCCACCTATTTTCACTTTTCCAGAAAGCATGTCAGTAATCTTGACATGCTTCCCAGATTATTTAGCTGGATGGGCTTGAAGAAACAAGCATCCACTTAAACATTAAAATATACTTACTGAGCTCCCACTGGGGACTGTGTGTTATCACAAGGACACATTTAATTCTCACTCAGTGCTGTGTACCCATTTCTGCAAGCCCTTCCTGAGAGCATATATGAATGTGCTCATGGGTGTCCCTTGTGTTTATTTAGAATATTTGCGGAAGGAACTTATTTGCTTGGATCTTTTTTAAAAACCACACCCAACCGACCACTTCCTGCCTGAGAAGCCCTAGTGCTGACCATCAAGGTACAGGGCTTCCTTTCTGTCCATTCTATGGTCTCAAAGTTCAGATTTTCTTAACCTTGCTTCTATGCAAGGACTCAGAAGCCCCAAGAAATGGCAACCTCTTCATACCACTCTTTATTTGCAGGACTTACTCATTACCAGGCCTTTGTCAGGATGTCCTGGGTTTGCCTTGACTCTGCATGATGGGAGCAAGTTTATCCCTGCTATGAGAGCTGCTTCTACAGACAAAGCCCTTTCTCTTTCATGCATTCACCCAGAATTTCATGCAGATAGAGTCATACATTTAAATTTTTACCAACCATGCACTGTGTGAGTTTCTCTGCATCCTCATCAACAATTGGTATTGTCACTTTTTAAAAAATTTTAGCTCTATTGATAGATAGTAATATCACATTATGGACCTCATTTAAATCTCCTCAGTGATGCTAAATTTTTTTGTGTGCTGATTTGCATATTCTCTCCAATGAAATGTCACTTCCTATCTTCTGCCCATTTTCTTACTGGATTGTTTGGCATTTTACTGTTGCATTTTTAAAAATTTTTTAAATATTTATTTATTTATTTTCTTGTTTCAGAACTTTTGTTCATTTGTTTATTCATTTTTATGGCCAGCTCAGCCTGCCCTGAGGGCAGGGCTGGCACAGCATGTGGTGCCGGGGATTGAACAGTGGTCACTGCAGCCGCCTGCAGTCACTTTAGACCACTGAGCCATCCTGTCAGGCCCCTACTGTTGCATTTTATGTGTTTTATATATTATGGATACAATGCCAAATAGTCATTTGCAAGTACTGTCTCTCAATCTCATCTTTTAACCTTTCTCCAGGTCTTGCAAAGCAAAATATTTAAACTTCAATGAGGTCAAATGTACCTTTTTTTATGAATCATACTTTTGGTGCCATGTCTGAACCTATTATTAATGCTTATGGGTCAAAGATTTCCTCCTTTTTTCTAAAGCTTTAAATTTAAGTCTATAATGCATTTTGAATTAATTCTTATATAAGGTCAAGGTTAGGTTCCAGCACCACTTGTTAAAAAGACTACCTATTTTGCACCTTTGTCGGAAATTAGTTAGTTGTACTTATATAGGCCCATTTCTGAATTTTCTAATCTGTTCCATTTATCTTTATGTCGCTCCTACCATAAGTACCACATAATCTTAATTATTATATAAAATAAGTCTTGTAACTAGGTGAGATGATTTCTCCCATGAATTTTATTTTTCAAACTTGTATTAGTAGTTCTAGTTATTGTGGATTTCTACCTAAATTTTGCAGTAATCCTGACTGTATCAAAAAGAAGTTTCTCAGATTTTCCAAATAAAAATTTTCAAATAATTCTGAATATATGTATTATAAATATATGTTATATAGACACAAACGCATACAGGCAGAAAAAGAGGCAAAATATAAACAAATAGTTTGGGCAAAGGATATGTGCAACATTTTATAATATAAGTGTGAAATTGCAGTAAAACAAAAGGTGCTCCCCCCTTCCTAAAACAATTATGAATGGAAAACAAGAGTATGCCATACATAATAATTTAGGAGAAGACGACAGCCCTGCATCCTGCATGCCAGCACCCAGGACTCCTTTCCCCAGAGAAGAACTCCAGATTTTTTTTTTATTTGTTTATTCACTCATTTTTATAGCCAGCTCAGCCCGCCCCGAGGGCAGGGCTGGCGCAGCATGCGGTGCCGGGGATCGAACCGCGGTCCCTGAAGCCGCCCAAGCTTTTCCAAGCAGGCGCTTTAGACCACTGAGCCATCCCGCCGGGCCCAAGAACTCCAGATTAACTGAGAGTTTGACCCAGGACTTGGCAGAGGGTGTGATCTCAAGGAAATCATAGGCCCAGCTCCGTATAGCACAAGTGGAAGTGAGGGGCCCAGGTGGGACAAGAGCAAAACTCCAGCAATGACTCTGTCTGGAACAGGACCAGTAGCCCTCAGCCCCACCACTCCAGGTGTAAAACTGGCCAGAAGAGAAACAAGTTCTGCTGGCATTTGCAAGTTGCTTGCATCCAATCCAGTGGACATCTGGATCTCTGTAGCTTGGAAGATAAGCAGCTTTCCCAAGAACTGTGTTATCAGAAGTGGTTGCAGACTGGATTCAGCCCAGTTTGGCAACGATGGCTCGATCCTTGGGGAGCATGGAGATTCTAGCATCCCTGTGTGGAGTGTCATGAATGTTGCTGGTGTCACCCAGAAGAATCTGCACCCAAGTTAGGAACTGATGGGGATAAGGAGCATTGGAAAAGGTTCACAAACAGGTGGTGGACAGTGCTTATGAAGTGATCAAACTAAAGGGCAATATACATCCTGGGCCACTGGGCTGTCTGTGGCAGATTTGGCTAAAAGTATAAAGAATCTCAAGAGGGTGTATCCAATTTCTACCATGATTAAGGGGCTGTATGGAATCAAGGATGATGGCTTCTTTAGTGTCCCTTGTGTCCTGAGACAAAAGTGAGATCTCCAAAGTGAAGGTGACTGTGATGCCCGAGGAAGAGGCACGTTTGAAGAAGAACACAGATAGCTTGTGGTTATCCTGAAGGAACTGTGATTTTAAAGTCTTCCCTTGTTACCACATCACTGTCTCGGCTACAGAAGGGTTTAGTTGGGGTTGTGCCAGTTGTCCTTTTTATCTCACATGTGATTGAAGAGGTACTATTAAGATATCCTCAGGAAAACATCAGTTTCCAAAAGTTAGAAGTAGAAATGGTTCACAAAACCCCACAGCACTGTGCTGATGCCGGATGGTGTGCACTTGTAGTTCTGGTTAGTATGAAGTAGCCCAGTACCTCTGAGACACTTCAGCTAAGGCCATACAGACTCCAGTCAGCCTTCAAACAGATGTGTGTTACTGTTATACAGCTTCAGCCACCAAGCCTTGTCTGACTTGTCCCAGTTAGTCACAGCCTGGTATCCAGTATACAAATCCAATATTGCATGTCTTGTGCATAACTGTTTTAAGGGATCTTATTTCATTATATATATACATATATATGATATATATATAATTATATATATATATATATATATCATTGCTGTACAATGTAAAAAGAAAGGATCTACCTATGAGCAGTGCACATTAACTACAATACCAAATAAACCTTGAACAGTGGATACCAATAATATAGTACAATAAAAAATTAAACAAAAATATGTCCCTGAGCAACAGGCAGGGAGTAAATATGTTGTTCTTCCTTGTCATCTTCCACCCTTACTCATTTTCCGATTTCATTTATCCAAAATCAGCTATGGTCTGAAAACATCAAATGGAAAATTCCAGAAGTAAATAATTTCTATGTTTTAAAATGTATGGTCTTCTGAATGGAGTGATTAAAATCTCTTGCTTTCCAGTTTCATTGCACCTAGGACTGACTCATCTCTTTGTCCAGTGTATCCATGTTCTATGTGCTACTCACCTGTTAATAATTTAGTAGCAGTCTTCGTTATCAGAATCACTGTTTCAATGCTGTATGCTTGTGTTCAATTAGCTTGTGTGACATAGCCTAGTGCTATGTCACAGTGCCAACATTATTCACTTCCATCACAGACATTATGTCATTTCTCATCATTACAGGAAGGATGAACACAGTACAGTAACATTTTGAGTCAGGAAGACAACACTTACATAACTTTTATTGTAGTATATTTATAAATATTTATAATTATTTTGCTATTATTATTGTTTATCTCTTACTATGCTTAATTTATAAATTAAACTTTATCAGACATACATATGTGTGGAATATGTGATGTGGTTTTGGGCATTCCCTGGGAGTTTTAGTCATATATCCCCCGTGGTTAAGCAGCTCTATGCTAATCTTCCACTCCTGATAAAATGTGGGTCCCTGAACACATGTAACCAGGTCAAACCTGACCTGCACAAAGGAAAGAGAACTGTAAGCCCTTCATTCCAGATTGTATATCTCAGTTAATTTCACCCAAGACTGTACACTCACTGTCAACAAAATCCATCAAAACCTTTTCACACTGCTCACCAATCCTTGATAGCTCATTTTCAAGCAATATTTTTCTTCACTGATTTTCAAGGTAATACATGTATTATAAGAAACCTTGAAAAGTATAGAAAAGTGTGCTGAAAAAAATTTAAATCACTAACTCTGATCTTCATCAATGACTATTCAATATTTCTTCACCACATAAAATGAAAGCTTATAGACTTATAGCCTCTTAAAAATTTATAGACTATTGAGTATATTCCTACATCATGAGATACTCTGGCTCAAAAAAATTAGCAGAATTTCTTAGCCTTGGTGCCACTGATATTTTGCATCAGATAATTCTTTGTTGTGGGGGGTTGCTGCACATTATAGGATGTTTGGCAACATTGATCTGTATGTCAGTAGCTCTTGCCCCTTGGAGGCAGAGTGTGGCAATCAAAACTGCCTCCAGATTTAGTCACATGTCCCTTGGAGGAAAGAAAAGCAACATCCCCAATTAAGAATCATTACTGTAGAGTACTGTAGCCTATCTAAATCCTATCACTTAGTGACAAAACCACACCACTGAATATGTTATTTATAGTTATTCTCTAATACAAATTAATAGTAAGGCAGACATATCCAATTCTGTTATAACTATTTTCAGGGGTGATTTTCTGGGTCAAAGAATATGCTTATTTTTAAGGAAGATGATATTTTTAATTTTCCTTCCAATATTTACCTTGTTCTAAGAATTTGTGAATTATAAACTCTTACTAATTCTGGGAATTATAATTTTTAAAGATTGTAGCATTGGGCAGTGGTCATATAAACTTTGGGCTTTACACTGTGCTATGTCCTAGTCCAGGGATGGCAAGCCTTTTAGAGGCCAAGTACCCAAACTATAATCCAAAGCCTACTTATTTATCACAAAGCGCCAGCACTGCCCCTGTGTGTGCTGTTATCCAAGGTTGACCTGCTGGGGAAACTTGGCTTGCCTGCCAACAGAGAGGGTTCTGTGTGCCTGCTGTGGCATGCATGCCATATGTTCACTACCACTGCCCTAGTCCTTTTTTTTTTTTTTTTCAAATCTTGAGACAGGGTTTCATTAAGTCATTAATCTGTCCAGACTGTGCTCAAACTTGGGATCCTTTTGTCTGAGCCTCAGCCTCCCAGGGTGCTGGGTTTACAGGCATGTGCCACCATCCCAACACTAAAATTTATTTTTGGTAGAATTATAAGACAGTTATTCCAGTTACATTTCATCTTGAAAGCTCATCTATTTTTGTTTTAGCCTGCAGGATGTTTTAGATGCTGTTTCTTTCTCTGCCAAATTTTCCATCTGTAACTTAATGTCACTTAGAAATTGGATAAGAATTGAAACATCATAAAAAGTAGAGCTTACCCTGGAATCCTGTAGCAGGTCAGTAAAAATTCTCCATCAACCCACCAGTTCACAGTTGCTGACCAAGTCTCTAGTCCATCTAATCATACCAGCATCTGACTCATCTCACAGCTTCTCCACTGGGGCCACAATGCAAGTGTTTTGTTGAGGGCTGGATGTACCACATTCCTCTGGTGAATCAACCTAGTCCCCTGTGAGAATAAGTCTTAACCAATATAGTATTTAATCCCACCTCGCTAAATGCTTACCCAGCCCCATGACATTGAGAAGTAAAGCTCAACAGGCTAGGTCACTAGTGTCACCAAGGTGGTGAGTGACCAGGGTCAGATGCCATGTCTGTCCTTTAACTTGGTCCAGGTTCCCCTTTCCTCTAACCAGCAAGACTGAAGAGGTGAGGTTTCCTCCTTCCAGGATGTTAGTTTCACATTCAACCAACAGCAAATCATAGCCTACTCAAAGGGCTGTTGGCTGCATTTGTACTAGACATCATATACTTTTCTCTTGGCTCTATTCCCTAACAAGACAGGTCAGCTATTTCTATAGCAATTGTGTTGTGTTAAGTATCATAAGTAATCATGGTGATGACTTACAGGGGGATGTAGGCAAAATAGCAAATACTATGCTATTTCCATAAGGAGCTTCAGCAGCTAAAAATTTTCATAGGGCTGGGTCCTCTAAGCTCTCAAGATACTGAGGTGGGCCAGCAAGACAGCTCAGTGGTCTAAAGTACCTGCTTAGGGGCCAGGAAGATAACTCAGTAGAATAAGTGCTTGCCTGGTAAGTGTAGGGTGCTGAGTTCAGTCCCCAGTACACTTCCCCCACAAAAAAAGCTTGCTTAGGCAAGCTTCAGCAAGCACAAGTACCATGGTTCATGCCACACCAGCCTTGCCGTCAGGATGGGCTGAACCACCCCCCTACAAAAAAAAATTTACTGAGGGGTGACCAAATATATTTATGTGTACTGAGACAACTAGAACAATTTGGGAAAATCCAGACATTTTTTTCCAAAATTATTATCTGAAACATTGGAAAATTTTTAAATTAAGACAATTTATTTTTTTAAACAATACTAGAAAAAACTTTTACTCTCAATGAAGTAAGATGAAGTAGCTGTATATCTATATTAACCCTTTTGTGTAAACACAAATATTTTTTTCTTTTTAAAGTTTTTACACTAGAAGAAAATATCATACCATGTCTTATAGGTAGATTTTAAGTCAATGATACATTATGAATCATAAAACAAAAATTATAATTTAGACAGAATCATAACCCGTAGGGTGCAGGAGAAGTCCATTTGTAGAATACTAATGGAAATATTTTGCTGCTGTATACAAAAGAATAACTGAAAGACTGCTTTTGTATACCTCTTTTTCATCTGTGTTTAATTGTTTGCCCTATTTGATGGGTTCTTTCCATTCTCCTTCATGGAGTTGTAGTCATTTTGATCTCCTATAGAATATCTTTTAGTAGTCTGTGTAGGGTTGAGTTTGTCATGATGAAATTTTTAGTTGTTCTTTGTCATGGAAGTATTTCACCTTTCCACACTTTTCTTGACTTGATGGTTTGTGAAGAGAAATCTGCCATTATTCTGATTTTTTTTCCTTAAATGTGATTGTTCAGGGCTGGGGAGATAGTTCAGGGGCACAAGTGCCTGTCTAGCAAGTGCAAAGTCCTGAGTTCAAGCCCCAGTTCCAAAATAAAATAAATGTGATTGTTTCTTTTCTCTAGAAGCTTTTGGTATACTCTTCCTGTGCTAAATTTCTGGAATCTTTGCTATATGCCTAGATATGGGTTTAATTGTGTTGATGTTTGTCTCAGTTATTTTTTACTCGTTGCTGGGACAAATACCCGACACTCAGAACGAAGGAAGCTCACAGTTTGTGGAGGTTTTAGTTTATACTCCGCTGACTCTAGAGATCCTCCAAAGTGGTGTGCTGTGAAGACCAAGCTCCTCTAAAATCTAGGACTTCTCCAAGGAAGCGGGGCAGGGCTAGGCCAGGCAGGAAGCAGCCAGGGTAGGGCCGGGCTGGGATGATCTGCTCAAAGTCTTCTTTAACTCTTTTTATACTTTTTATGCTAGTCACTCTGGGGTGGCCCATCTGGCCCTAGAGTGGAATCAATCATATCTCAGGGCAGGCTCTCTGCATCCTGCAGGATGGGGCCCCCACAGCCTCGAACCAGCCCAGCCCATCCAGCCAAGCTTCCTCAAGTTGACACAATGTATCAACTACCACAGTCCACCCCTTGTCAACTTGACAACTATATACATATTACTTTAAGCCAATTTCTAGGCATATAGACAAACTTAAACATTTTATAACTTGAACATTGTGTGGCATTACAACCATGACATGTTGCCCCTGCCGCCCCCCCCCCAAATACTCATGCACATCCCTGTATGCAAAAAGCTCTTTAGTCTATCTCTAAGAGTTCCTAAAGTCCTAACACTTTCAGCAATGCTGAAAGGCCCAAGCCCCAAGTCTCCGAGTTTGCCTCTAAGGCAAACTCTTAGCTGTAAGCCCCTGTACAAACGAAGTTAAACACTTTCCACGTTTAAAAGCACAAGATAAACACTGCCATTCCAAAAGGTATACACAACAGGATACAAACAATTGAGACCGGGTCAAGTCCAAAATCTAGAAGGGCAAATATAAAGTCCTGTAGCTCCATGTGGAACATCCAATGCAACCTGTAATGATTTGTGAGCTCCAAATGTCTTACATGGCTCCACCCCTATGGCACTTCTGCTGGTAGCTCTCATGGCTTTTCTCTCAGGCCTTCATTGCTCCATTTGTGCAGCTTTTCTTAAACCAACCACATTCCTGGCTTTTTCATACTTCTGAGGTTTCCTCCAAATAGGCTTTCCACTCACAGCCCTCTCAGGGGCACATTGCCTGGCCTCCCAGACCTTCTGAAATCTAGGTGGAAGCCATTTACACCTCAGAACTCTTGCATTCTGCATATACCTAAAACCAATGTTATGTGGATGATGCTAAGGGTTGCTGCCATCTGGAGCAGTAGCCAGGCTTCCTTTACTCTTAGTTTTAAGGGTTGAGTGCCTGGATTGTTCAGCACTTTGGCCCTGATTTGAAGGAATAAATTTTCTACACTGGTGCCATTCTCAAATCTGGTGTGGCCACCATTTCCATTCTGGCACCTGGTGTGGCCGCTGCCTCTATTCTGGAACATGGGGCTCTGTGGCTTTCTCCTCAAAACAAAGTTCCTCATCCTTGTGATTCTGAGACTGTAAAGGGCAAGAGCCTGCTACCTCCTGTGATGCCCTCAGTACATCTTTTTTACTCCCCTGTTCCTTTTCAACAATGGAGATGCTCTCAGCTCTATCTGCACAGTCCACAGCCATTCTGGTGCTTCCTTCCTGGCCAAACTCATAACATTTTATATTATCCTTTTGGGCTCTTTGTTCTTTATTCTTAACATAAAACTGGCTAAAGCCGGGCATGGTGGCGCACACCTATAATCCCAGCACTCGGGAGGCTGAGGCAGGAGGATTGATTCGAGTTCCAGACCAGCCGCGACTACAAAAGTGAGCTCAAGGCCAGCCTGAACTGCATAGCGAGACCCTGTCTCAAAAAGACAAAAAAAAAAAAAAAAATCTGGCTAAAAGGCCCCAACAATGACCATGCCACTACCCCAATATTTGGCTGCTTTGAAATTTCTTTTTCAATATTAACTAGTCCACTGTGCTTAATTTCAGTCTCAGGCAAAGTCTCTGGACGGGAAAAATGCAGATAAGCTTTCTGCTAATCCATAACACAAATCATCGGCAGTCCAACCACCAATGCTGTCCTTCTTCCCAGAAGAAACCTGCTCAACCTGGTCTTTATAGGCAGGACTTCTGTCAGTCTTCTGGTCTGAGTTCTGACCAGAATCTCCTCTACAGAACAGCTGAAGCTTTTCTAAGTCTTCATAAGTAGACGACCTCTCCAAATATTTTCTATTTCTGCTCATAAGCCATTGTTTATGCCCAGGCTTCAAGCCAATCTTCTGGTCTGAGCTCTGACCAGAATCTCCCAAACAGAACAGCTGAAGCTGTTCCAGTGCTTTGCCTGTAGGTGATATCTCTGAACTTTTCCTATCTTTTCCCTTAAGCCATTCCCAAAAGCTTGTAATCGACATTGTCAGGTATAGCCATAGCAATGAACCCACTCCTGGTACCAAATTTTGTCTTAGTTACTTTTTACTTGTCGCTGGGAGAAATACCCAACACTCAAAATGAAGGAAGGAAAGGTTTATTTAGCTCATAGTTTGTGGAGGCTTTAGTTCATATTCTGCTGGCTCTAGAGCTCCTCCGAAGTGGTGTGGCTGTGAAGACCAAGCTCCTCTAAAAATTTGGGCTTCTCCAAGGAAGCAGGGCAGAGCTGGGTCAGGCAGGAAGCATCCAGGGCAGGGCTGGGCTGGGCTACTCTGCTCAAAGTCTTCAACTCTTTGTATATATTTTTTGTGCTGAGTCACTCTGGGATGACCCATCTGGCCCTAGAGTGGAACCAATCACATCCCAGAGCAGGCCTTCTTCATGCTGTAAGATGGGGCTCTCACAGCCTGGAACCATCCCAGCCCATCCAGCCAAGCTTCCTCAAGTTGACACACTGTATCAACTACCACAACGTTATTTGGAGTTCTATATGGTTTGGTTATCTAAATGTCAAATTGTTTCCCCATATTTGGTAAGTTTTCTGCTATTACTTATGTCCATATTCTTATTTGTATTGTACTACTCCTTCTTTCTCACTGATGCCTATTAGCCTTATGTTGTTCATCTTTGTATCATCTTGCAGATGTTGGATTAATTTTTTTTGCATCCTAGTTTTTTTTTTTTTCTTTTGTTTTGTTTGTTTTATTTGTGGGACCGGTGTTCAAACTCATGACCTTGTACGCATCCTAGTTATTTTTAAGAGATCTTTTCTTACCTTTTCACTAGTTGCAATGGTGTCTTTAAGGTCCGAAAGTCTATTTTCACTTTCATTCAAAAGGTTTTGCCAGCTTGTGATTGAGGTTTTAATTTCCTGTGCATCACTTTGAATCTGCTTCATACATTCTATTACTTTCTTATACTGCTCATTCAAGGATCCCACCATTTTTCTATTCTCCTCTATTTTTTTAATCAGTGTCTTCTTTAGAAGCACTTAGTACTTCCTTTATTGTAGTTATTATTTCTTTTTTTACTTCAGAAATTATTTTGGATCTGAGTTCCTCTATACCTTTGTGCAGCTGTTTCTTTACTTTGGAAGCTATTATTTCAGAGATTTCAGGTGTTTGATTTCCAATTTCTTCTATGCTGTTGTCTCCTGTATTTGTTCTGGGTGGGCTTGGGGCCTGAGAGCACATTTTGCTCCTTCTCTTTGTTATTTTGTATAGCCCTGACTTCTGACTTTTGATGTAGAGCTTTGGTAGAGTTCTTACCTTAGCACCATATCTGGATCTACCAAGTTGAAACTCATCCAGGTGGATGTGGCTTGGGTCTGGCTGCTGAGCTCTACTTTTTGTGCTGAGTCACACAAAGGAGGTGAACCCGCTGGGCCATTCTGGCAAGATGGATGGGTCAGCTGGATGGGTCTTGTCTCTAGTCTCTCTGCAGGGAGTTCTGTAGCAGTTTTCCACACTGGGCCTATCTAATGGATGAAGGTCGACTCATACGTCAGGACTTGTTGCTGAGTTGAATGAGTTTCCAGCAGGTTCAGGGTGGTCTCATGTGCCAGGCCTGGTTGCTGAGTCAAATAAGTTTCCAACGGGCCCAGGACAGTCTCACTCATTAGCTGGGCCTGCTTGCTTACTGTGTCCAGCTTCTCTTTCTGATCATTTTTTGCAGTGGGGGGGGGGTGGAGAGAAGTGCGCACCCTTGTACATCCTTCACACTACACACAGGAAAGCAGATAAAGTTCAATAAGTGGGAATACTTGCTTCACGCAAAGCTATAAGAACTTCTTCGGATGTCCATCCCAGAAGTTACCCAATCCCTTTCACCATTATACAACATGGCATCGAATGCCTGGAAATTTTTTGTTATGATTAAATACTTAAATTATTTCTGATGTAGTTTAAAAACTGCATTGTTTCTCTTGTGTGAGAAACTCAAAATATAAATAAGGAGCAAAACAGAGGATAGATATCAGGAAGTAAGGATAACTTTTTCAATGGAAGAGGAACAAGAAATGGGGAGAAGGTGAGGAGGAAAGAAGGGATTTAAAGGAAAAAAAAGAGGGGCCCGGCGGGATGGCTCAGTGGTCTAAAGCGCCTGCATGGGAAGGCTTGGGCAGCTTCAGGGACCGCGGTTCGATCCCCGGCACCACATGCTGCACCAGCCCTGCCCTCGGGGCGGGCTGAGCCAGCCATAAAAATGAGTGAATAAACAAACAAAGGTTCTGAAACAAAAAATAAATAAATAAATAAATAAAATTTAAAAAAAATAAATAAAGGAAAAAAAGAATTGAAGGGTGGAAATGGCAGTTTAGCTTTAATAACTGGGAAGGGAAAGAAGGTTTGGAGGGCAGGGAAGGAAAGAGGGCCGCCAAAATAAAGATGCATTATGTACATGTATACTTTCCTTGCAATTAATGTGATTGTTATGTACTGCCAGCATAACATTGATTGTTATGTTATAGAGATACCTTTAACTCTCTTGCAAACTTTCAAAAAACTTTCAGTAGGAAGCCATTTATATACATCCATTCATATTATCAATATAATACAGGCTCCATGCTTCTGCACAGATCTTGGCTTTAAGACTTGAAGTTGGCAAAACAAGTGACAGACTCCACTACTTGGGCCACAGAAGGAACAGTGCATGAAGAATATGTTTCAAATGTTGCTGAATCACACACTAGGTGGTGGCCTATCATTGATGTTGAAAGTCTTCCCAGCAGATGTCTCCTCTAACAGGATGTGAAGGCCTCTGCAGGACTCAGCCTCCAATTCCTGTCATCTCCTGACTGCCTTCCAGTCATCCACTTTCTGCACAAATTGGTTTAGGTTTTAAAATTCTTTAACTCAAGAAATAAACTAACCTGAAAGCATAGAATAGTATATCTGAATGTAGGTAGATATTTCATTTTCAGAAATATCTGGCTTGTTGGAAAATTAAAGAAGTGTCTGAAGAAGGGAAGTTATTGACAACAATATCTCATAGTATGAGCCTGCCTAAATTGTGTTGGCTGGGGCAGGACAGGGAAGGCAAGTACTCAGCTGCAGCAGCTGGAATCCAGGCTCTAACATCTCCTTACACACACATTCAACCCATCTCCTTATTTTCAGCTTCAATCTCAGATGTACCTGGGGCCTTCAGATGCCCAGCATGGCCAGAGTTCTGTAGCGTGAACCTGCTTCTGGACTTCCCACAGCAAGGTTGGACTTCCAGTCTGCAACAATGAACTGTTACCCAAGCCATTCTTACCTTAAAAGCAACATCTCCCTTGCCAGGCATAGTGCTACCCTCCTGTAATCTCAGCACTCTGGGAGGCCAAGACAGGAGGATCAAAAGTTCAAACCAAACCCAGGTAGCTTTACAATTAAGCAATTTAGCAAGACTGCTTCAAAATAAAGAAAAATAGAAAGGAGAGGTAGCTGAGTGCAAAGGCTCTGGGTTCAATTTCCAGTTCTATAGAAAAAAAAAATCCTGTCTCCTAGTCTCACAGACAGAACTGCCAATCCTGAGACTCAGAAAGGTACAATTTTTAGGAAGCTTTAAGAGAAATAATACAAAATTAGAGACAAAAACCAGTATAAATTTAGACTAAAAAAGTTCACAAGTTAAAAAAGTGATACACCACAAAGAACCCAGATTCCAGAAACATAATAGTATTTTTCTTTGGATTCATTTTTCTTTAGAGCTGCAAGGGTCTGGCCTTTTCCTGACTGGAAACAAACACCCCCATATTAGCCTCCAGCCCTAGCCCACCTTCTTGTATTCCACAGCAGTTATCCCCAGGGCAGTATGTCTATTTATGTTGGCTTATTGCCTTCATCTCTAGCCTTCAAGGGCAAAGATATTTTATTTTTCTGACCAGATCACATTTTAGCCCCTGAAGCCAGAATGTGAGTACCTTCCTCTGTTGGTTCCCATGGAATGTTTTGGGATCTGCACTCTTCCCACACAAGGTGAATACTGTAATCCACAGATGTTCTATAAATGGCTTACTAATTGCCTATACCTCACATATACCTTAAATCATCTCTAAGCTTACTTACAATACTGCATATGATGGAAATGCTATATAGTTGTCATAATGTATTATTTAGGGAATAATACCTAGAAAGTCTATACATGTTAACTACAGACATGATTTCTAAAAGATATTTTTGATCTTTGGTTGGTTGAATCCTTGGATATGGGCCCCAGGTTTACAGAGCTAACAATTCAGTGAGTGTTGAATGAACATTGGTGATTTTCATCCAGCATTTCATAATTTATAAAATACATGTAGAGAATGACCTAATTTTTGTTTTCATTTTCAAAAAGTAATATGCTGAGACATGTCTCAGTAGTAGAATGCTTTCCAGGCCTTGGGTTAGATCACCAGCATACACACACACACACACAGAGTAATATGCCTAGAGTGGGGGACAATAAAAATAGATCAAAATATTTAAAGTGATTATGAGTGAGTTACATTTTCTTCATCCCAATTTCCTAGATAGTCTAATTTCTGTTTGGTGATTAATTGTTCGAAGTGGGTAAAATCGTCATTAGAAATGTAAAGTTAAAAAGCCAGATATGAAATATGTATACTATGATCCTGATCTGTTCATCGTTTAAACTGAAAAACCGTGTAAATGCAATGCAACTAATTTGATAGTGTTGACTTCTAGAAGTTGGAATAAAGATGGTTTTCATCTCCCCTCCTTCCTTGTTTTTCTATATTTTATAATGAGCATGAATTATTTTTATGATGCATGAAAACAAAAATACCAAATGTTACTATGGAAAAGTGTGGGTTTGAGAAAATGAGGTGTTATTAAGCTAGAAATGTGGCTAGCTAGCCTTGGGGTGGCATTCAAAGGGGAAATAAGAAGTCAAAAGGATATCAGGAAGGGAAGATGAGGTGGCAACAGGACCTCTGATGTGATTAAGATAGTAGTAGGAAACGAAGGAACCAACCACAGGAGGGATGGAAGCAATAACAGAGGAGAAGTAGAGCAGAATAAGTATGGTGGGCCTTTTCTGCATTTTGATTGAAATATGTACCCACCCTGAGAACGTCCTAAATCAGGTCTAGAATAATAAGCTAATGAGAATACTGTGTAGACAAGGGAGACAGAACCGAACAGATAAGTGAATATTAGATTAAAAACTTTTAAAATAAGAAGAAAAACTATATTCTGCAATTTCTCCAACTGCCTTCTTAACTCCAGTTTTTCAAGTGAGGCATCTGCTCAGGATATTCATGACTTGATTTAATTGTGCATTAAGTCCATGTGGTGATGATTGGCCATAACTACAAACAACAGGACACATTCTTGTGGTCTCTGAGGACTACCTGGTAATGGAATAATGATGATAATTAGGATGTGGGGAATCCACCCCCTCACTATGAAATAGAATGCCAAAAAACAGTTGTTAGTATTCATTGAAAGCAGCATGTGAATAATCAGATAAAAGAAAAAGTACTTAGTGGAGGCAAAAGATGCTTAGTGAAAAGTTCTTTAACATTTATTTTTGTAGCACAATAAAATAAAATGTGAGTTAGTTTTAAAATTCATAGCTTATCTAGAGGAACTCTGTGGGACTTACTGCCTACATATAAAATTAATTTTAAAAGAGAACTAGAGACTATATTATAAAATGGAAGGAATTCAAAGTCCCTTTTCACTAGAATATACATTGATATGTGAAAATGCTTTTAATTAGAGATAATTAAAATAATAGGCTATATTTAAAATAATTACATATTAAAAGATGCCTACAAAATGATGGGAACTTTGCTACAAAATTTTAACGTGAATAATATCAAGGGATAATAATACCTTGTCTTACATGAATATGTTTTTCACTAGTCTATCTTTTCACCTTACTTGTTCATCTTTTGCCTAGAAGGGAAAAAATCCTCACTAATTTGCAGACTCCGATTTGGGAAGCTTGGAAAAAATATCTTTGTGACAAAGTTATAAATTTCCATTGAAATAAAACATAAAAGTAACAGATCTCATGAAATATATAGATGTATATATTTTAGTATTTATTTATCTAGAGATAGATGCATATTTAACATATGACATGCCTGAAATACAATTAAAAAGTCCAAACTCAAAAAAAATGTTTAACTTGAGTGTAATCTAAGTAGTAGCAAAATGAAATGTAAATTAAAAAAATAAGGAATGCTTTCCCCCAGTCAAATTGGTAAGTAGTTTTTAAAGAACATCCAAAATGATGATTACCAATCATCACCAGAAACATTTTAAAGTGATTCAACCATTTTGGAGAGTAATTTGTTAAGTTGTACTGGGTAGCACAAAAAAATTATAACTCAATTTGGCAATTTCAGTTGTAGGAACATATCCTGAGGAAATAATCCCAGACATAGAAAGCAAAAAATGTTAATCCATGTATTTTTTAATTTAATTTAAATTTTTTATGTATGTAGTACAGGGTCTCATTACTTGTCTCAAACTCATAGTGATCTTCCTGTTTTCAGCCTCCCAGTGCAGTGCTGGGATTACAAGTGTGCACTACCACACATTGTCTCCATTGCTGGCTCAGCATTCCTGGGGGCAGGCCCCGTGTGGCATGTGGTTCTGGGAATCAAACTCTGGTCCCTGCCCTTGCCTAAGCAGGTGCTTAGTCTGCTAAGCTAACTTGCCAGCCCTCATCCATGCAACATTAATAATAAAAAAAGGAAAAAGAAAGGAAGGGGACCTGAAAATTATCTAAAGATCTAATAAAAGAATACGTAAATTGCAACACGTTTATTTTGTATATTTTGCAGGTTGCAAAAATGATAGTTGTAAGCTTTGCGCAGTGGCAGTATCGTAGCCAATGAGGTTTATCCGAGGCGCGATTATTGCTAATTGAAAAATGATAGTTGTGAAAATTAGGGAGAAGCAAGGAAGAGCTCTTATAGTGGATTAAATTCTAACAACAGAATATAAATGTGGATATACCCATATGGGGGCCAGTAAGATAACTCAGCAGTGTGAAGTTCCTGCTTAGGCAAGCTTAGGCAAAGTGAAGGGACCAGACTGCAATTGGATCTCAGACACCATATGCTGCACCAGCCCCATCCCAAGGGTGGGCTGAGCCAGCCACACACACACACACACACACAAAAAAAAAAAGAATATACCATATGACTGCAATTCTTCAAAGGCATGCCTTAAAAAAATACCAGAAGAAAGTATCTATTATGCTGTGATGATGATTAGAATTTAGGAACTTTTGTTCCTTTTCTTACTTTCTATATTTTTGTGATGTGATTTTTATTTTTTTAAATAGCATATAATTAAATTTTTAAATTTTCTTATTTGGAACATTTTGTTTGTCTACGGAGCTTCTCCAGAACTTCTCTGGTGCCACTAAATCTCTGAAAGCTTCATAAAGCCAAATAACAAAAATGTAGCTTTTTCTACTATTGGCTATAGTGGTCAATACATTATGTCAACTTGGCTGGATCTCCTGGCGGCTCCACACCCTAGGCCATGAACGCCCCACTCTGCCCTATGATGTGGAGAGGCCCTAGTCCTGGGGTGACAAGAGCCCACCCTACAGTGACTCAGCACTTATAGGGTATATAAAGGGGTTGAGGAATTGATTCCACACCCCACCTTCTTGGAGGAGGTCCAAGATTCGCAGAGCCATTTGTTTGAAGGATCTTGATCCAGGCAGCCGCCTGGAACTCAGATCTTTGAAGCAGCCACCGCCACTTTCTTGGAGTAGCTGTGGTCTTTGCAATCCACATGGAAGGAAGCGGGGGGGGGGGGGTTGGCTAGAAGCCATAGCTGCTACCCTTCCCTTTGCTCTTTGCTGTTTTCTGCTGCCATGAACTGACGCCCTCTGCCACATGCCACTTTATCTTGGAGCCAGCAGAGTATGGACTTAAACCTCCACTAACTATGAGCTAAATAAACCTTTCCTTCCTTCATTTTGAGAGTCAGGTATTTGTTCCAACAAGAATAAGAAGTAACTGAGACAGTGGCACACCTCCTTGGGCTACATAGTGAAACTCTATCTCAAAACAACAATAAAAATTTAACTTTGAAGATAACAATATGCAATGTACTAACCATTGTTACTCTCTTAAATTGGTTTTTAATAAAGATTTTGGGTGAAAATTTAATTACACATCTGATAAAAATGTTTATGATAAAGTATGATGTAAGATATTTGAATACTAAATGTTTTCTCTGATTCTGATTTTTGTTTTAAAACATTCTTTATTAAAAATAAAGCTTGGCCTTCTTTGATATATAACACAAAAAATCACTTGCATCAAAAGAAAAACTAGAGGCTAGGGAGATAGTTTGACAGTCTAAGCACCTGCCTGGCAAGCACAAGGACCTGAGTTCGATCCCTGTTACCACATGCCATGCCAGCCCCACAACTCCAAGCATGCTGTGCTGGGCACCAGAATCAGGCATAGTGGCACATGCCTATAATTCTGGCACTGAGGAAGCTAAGACAGGAAGATCATTATGAGTCTCAGCTGTGTAGCAAGATCCCATACCAAATAAAAGATTTTTAAAAAAAATTTTTTCCAAAAAAACTAGATAAATTGAACTACATCAAAATTAAAACCTACCTGGGCATGGTAACACACACATATAATTCCAGCTACTTGGCATGTTGAGGCAGGAGGATCTTAAGTGTAAGGACAACCTGGGACATTTAGCAAGACTACTTCAAACTTTGAAAAAGAGAGCTGAGGATTTAACCTAGTGGTAAAGTGCCCTTGCACTAGGTCTTTAGTGCCACAAAAAAAGAGAGAAGAAAAGAAAAGAAAAGAAAAGAAGAAAAGAAAAAGAAAAATAGAGCTGGAGTGTAACTCAATGGTAGAGGACTTGCTTACCATGCAGAAGGCCCTGGGTTCAATACCTAACTGAGAAATGAACAAAAACCTCCACTAAAAATACAAAAGAAAACATTTTGTGTTTTAAAGGACACCATCAAAATGAAAAGCAGGACACAACAAATGCTGACACAACAGGAGAAAATGTTTGCAAATCAAATACTTGATAGGGATTTAGATGCAGTATATATATTTTTTAAAAACTCTTACAACTCAACAATAAGAAATTCGATTTTGAAAATGGGCCAAATATTTAAATAAACATTTCTTCAAAGAAGATATACAAATGTCCAACAAGCCTGTGAAACAACACTCAAAATCATTAGTTATTAGGGAATTGTACCTCAGAACCACAGTGAGATAACACTTCATAGCCACTAGGGTGGCTAAAGCAAAAAGACACAGAGCACATAGTGCTGAAGAAGTCACAGAGAAGTCAGAACTTATACGCTGCTGGTGGGAATGTAAAAATGGTGTAACTGCTTTGGGAAACAGAAGTCTCTCAGTTAAACATAGAGTTACCATATGAGCCAACAACTGCATTCATGGAGGAATGAAAACAGGCGCCCACACAGATAGTTACACATGAATGTTCATAGCAGCCTAATGTGGAAGAGCCAAGAAATAAAGACAACCCGTGGCCATCAATAGATGAATGAGTGGCTAGCAAAGTGTGCCATATGTGTGTATAACGGGGAAAATATCTAATGGGATGAGACCTGACAGGCGCTGCATCACAGATGAACTTTGAGAACATGATGAGTTTAAGCAGCTGATCACAAAAAACCACAAATTATATGATTCTGCTTGTATAAAATGTCTTAAACAGGACAGTCTTTAGGAACAAAAAATTAGCTTAGTGGTTTCCCAGAGCCATAAGGTAGCAGAGTGAGATATGTTTATGGGACTTCCTTTTAGAATTACAAAAATATTCTAAAACTGTTCAGTTTGTTGTGGCTTATTTGGGGCTGGGAGTGGGACTGGCAGTTGAACCCTGGGTCCCTGGCAGGCAGTATTTTCTATGTGCTAAGCATGTGCTGTATCACTGAGCCACACATCTCCAGTCTAACAATTTAAAATTAGACTGCAGAAATGGTGTTAAAACTCTGTAAGATAGTAAAACTCGATGAAATCATGGGTTTTTTTTTTAAAAAAAAAGCAAATTCTATGATATGTGACATATTTCAATAAAGTAGGTTTTAGAACAAGAATGACACCCCTGTTTGACCCAGTGTGTAAAAGATAAACGGCTTGAAGGAAATACAGCAATAAATCAATAATGACTATACCCCAATATATGAAATGACAGATAATTTTCATCTTCCCTTATTTTTTATGTTCATAAAAGTCATTGTTGTCTAGCTGAGTATGGTGGTACATACCTGTAATCCCAGCAGTTGGGGGGTTGAGGCAGAAGGACCACTCCAAGTTCAAGTCCATCTTGCGCTATGTAAGTGAGTTCAAAGCTAGCCTGCACTACACTGTGAGTTCCTGTCTCAACTAAAATAAATGAGTCGTTGTCTAACAAACATCAATAATTACTATTATGTATTATCAGATTGCTGGAGCCAGGGATGTGAAGCTGCTAGGAATTTAAGCTCTGGAATAGATCGGCCTGTCAGAGGAGAGATCTGGGAAAGCACAGATCTGGGCCATGACCCTTGCTCCAGGCTGCTATCAACTATTAATAGTTCCACCTTGAATGAGTGATCTGATCTCTCTGTGCCTTTGTTTCTTCTTCCACACAAAGAATATCATGATGATTTCCCCTTGCTGGGCTGTTCCAAGTATTAACTTAGGTTTGGGTGCATGCAGAGCACATGCGTGAATGCCAGAGGACAAATTGGTGAGGGTTAGCTGCAGGAGATGTATCAGTGGTGGTGCTAGTACCAATGGTATCAATGTGAGGACATCCAGGATGCAAAACAGGTTTGCATACTCTGGCACTACAGACTAGCCTGGTTGCAAAACCTCATCACTGCAGGTTGGGCCCTTGTTGTGTGGAAAGAGGGCAAGAGGCCCCTCCGCACTCAGGAGTTTTGCAGAAAATGTGAAAAGAGGCATTCTTTTGGTCTCCTGGGCACTCTGAATTCCAAGTTCTGAATTTTCCTCCTCTGAATTGTGTGAAGACCCCATAGGTAGAGATTTTCTGTCTGTTTTGCTGCTGTGTCTCATTTATTTGTTCCTTTTATTATCTTTTCAAAATTCACACACAAATCATTGGGTTGAGATTGTCAACTTAATGAACTTATCTTGGGTTCAAAAATCATACTGAGGGCCAGGGCGATAGCTCAGTAGCTAGGCACCTGCCTTGCAAGTAAAAGGTCCTAAATTTGATCTAGAAAGAAAGAAAGAGAGAGAGAGAGAGAGAGAGAGAGAGAGAGAGAGAGAGAGAGAGGAAGAAAGAAAGAAAGAAAGAAAGAAAGAAAGAAAGAGAAAGGAAGGAAGGAAGGAAGAGAAAGAAGAGAAAAATTTATCTATATCAATAGATAGATAGATAGATAGATAGATAGATAGATAGATAGATGATAGAGTGGGTTCACACCTATAATTCCAGAACTCAGGAGGCTGAGGCAGGAGGATCATTATAAGTTCAAGACTAGCCTTGGTTTCAAAATGACCTCAAGGCTAACCTGAACTGCATAGAGAGATACACAATAACAAATTTTAATGGAATATGAGGTTTTCTCATCACTATCAAATCCCTCAGCAGGAATATCATACATTCTACAAATAATTTTGCTTTGATTTTATATAACTAGAAAAAAATGAGGCTGGATTTTTGCTTTTTATTTTTAATATATGTTTGCAGTACATAATAGCGACCTTTGGTTGTGGGGAGCTGGTGCACATACATATCATATCTTAATTCTTTTTCTTACCCCCTCACCCGCTTCTCTTCATCTCTGGTCTCCTTGCCTTTTCCAATAGCTATCTCCTTGTTTCCTATTATCTATCTTTTATCTTGCCCTTTTACTTATCTATACTTTGGGTTTCTCGCATAAGAGAAGCCATACAGTGTTTAAGCTGTGTGTCTGATTTCATTTAGGTTTTTGTTTCTGTTTTTGGTGGTACCAAGGATTAAACACAGGACCTTGTACTTGCCAGGCAAGTGCTTATTTTCACTGAGCTATCTCCCTAGCCCTTGTCTGATTTCACTTAAACTTCTGGTCTCAAGGTGCATCCATTTTCTTACAAATGAATCAAATTTATCTTCATTATGTCAGAGTAGTACTTGCTTATCTATGAATACACTTTCTTTCCTTTGCTTTGCTCTTTATGCTTTGATTTCTTCATATGAAAGAAGCCATAGCTTGTGCATCTATTTTGCTTCTCTTAGTGTTATGTTTTCAAGTTGCATCTAGTTTCCTACAAATGGTTCAAATCCATCCACCTCACATCAGAGTAGTACTCCACTGTGTACAAATACCACATTCTTTATCCATTCACCCGTTGATGGACACATAGGCTGCTTCTGAGATTTAGCTATTATGAGCTGTGCAGCTATAACATGGGCATGCATGTACCGCTGCAATATGATGACTCTAACGCTTTTAGGAAGATACCTAATAGGATGATAGCCAGGTCAAATTGAATTCCTAGTTCCAGTTTTTTGAGAAATCTCCATTCTGATTTTTGTAGTGGGTGTACTAGCTTGCAATTCCACCAAAAGCGTAGGACAGTTTCTTTTTCTCTGCAGCCTCACAAGCAGTTGCAATGTTTGTTTTTTTAAAAACCTACATCAAGGGCCAACCTGATAGTTCAGTGGACTAACACACCTGCTTAGGCAGAGTGCAGCGACCCAGGTTCAATAACTGGTATACTGTGCTGGCCCTGCCTGCAGGGTGTGCTGAGATGGTCATCGAGACTGGGCATGGTGGCACATGCTGGTAATCCCAGCACTTGTGAGGCTGAAAACAGGAGAATCGCTATGAGTCCAATATACACAGTGAGACCCTGTAGACCCTGTACCAAATACAAAATAAATAAATAAAAATTAAAAAATAAAAACCTATATTTATGACTGAATCTGATCTGAAAATCAGAATTAGTTGTTTTAACATTTGGCATTTTGTAACTATCAGTAAGTAGTCACATAGTCTAGAGAAATTTCCTCATATATCCACAAGATTATGTGTTGAATGTTCATGTCAGCATTGTTGTCATAGCAAAAATGAATTTTAATCATGTAATAAAACAGGCAGCAGCTGAGCACGGTGGTGCATTCCCATAATCCCAGCACTCAGGCAGCTGAGGCAGGAGTATTGTTGTGGGCTGAAGATGAGCCTGAGCCACACAGTGAGCTTAAGGCCAACCTGGACTGTAAAGTGAAATCCTTCCTCAAAAAAAAAAAAAAAAAAAGAATAAATAAAAGAGTTGGTAATGGGATTTGAATGAATTAAAGCAATACATATTGACAGGGAAATATTTCCAAAAATATCAAATGAAGAAGCTGAAGAATGACCGACAATTTCATTCGGATTCACACATGTGTAGTAAAAGTATAAAGACTTACATGGGAATGATAAATATGGAATTCAAGATACTGTAACTGAATTTGAGGGTGAACAAATGGAGGGTAGCACACGGAAGGCTGAGACAGGAAAACTGTCATGAACTTGAGGCCAGCCAGAATTATATAGTAAAACCCTGTCAAGAAAAAAAGAAAGAAAGAAAGAGAAAGAGAGGAAGGAAGGAAGGAAGGAAGGAAGGAAGGAAGGAAGGAAGGAAGGAAGGAAGGAAGGAAGGAAGGAAGAAGTTAGGGAGATGTCTTCAACTGTATTTGCTAGGTTTTAAGCTGAGGAATAGACACAGTATTGTTCTTTTTATTTTCTTAGTGTCTTTTTCCACACACTATTTCACATTGCATAGATTATTTTTAAAGATAAGTTCAGAAGCTTGTAGTATGCTATATCATTCTCTCTTTTTTTGGATTTAAAGATTTTTTTCAAAAATTTACCAAGTGCCATACTTTCATGTAAGAGTTACATATTTAACTTCTCTTTTATCCACTGTATTTTACTACTAACACTAACTGAAGGGAAGATGGAATAAGGTACTGATATTATTATTTCAAAAATAGTAAACTGTGGCCTCCTCCACTGAGAATCAGAACTTGAAATAAATTAAATTTGGTTCAGTCTGGAGTGTTAATGGGATTTAATTATTTATGAGCTCAGTATCATAAGGTTCCGTGATCCCTAAGAGAGCTAATCATATTTCAAAGGGCATGGAGAACCATAGAAATGCAGTAACATTGCATAGTCCATTTATCAGCACATTCCCCTATGGTCCTGCAGAAGAAGTGGCCTATATAACATCTTAGAATCTAGTCCAGACTTTTGCCCAAGACTTTGTACCCATGGAGAAGAAATAAAGACTACATACATGCCACAACCCTACACTTCATAAAGATACACATATTTAACTACACTTGTGTCAGATACATTGGAGAGTGTGAATGAGTGGGTAAAAATAAAATGACATAAAACAAGGGCGCTATCTATATATGGTCCAACTGAGGCATATGATTAACTCTCAGCACTTAAATTTAAAAAAAAAAAATCCTAGTCCCTTGGCCTTAAGGTTAATCTCCCTCCTCCCAGGGCAATGGAACATGATGTCATGGCTACTCCATGCAGCCACCAGGGAGACTGTAAGCATCAGTCTCCCTGGCTCTAATAGGTCTTACTCAGCAGTCATAGGACATCCTGACATCACCTTACTTTTTGGTGTAAAATACACCAAGGACAACAAAAGACAGCATTCTCTTCTCCTCAGAAATGTGTGATCTCAGTCTAATCATAAGAAAATACCGCGAGCCAAATGAGAGGCATTTTTGAAAGATCAGTTCCCAGTACTTTTTATAAAAAACAAGAAAACACTAAGGTCGTGTCACAGAGGGGAGGAGGCTAAGGGAATATGATCACGAAATACAGTTTGGGATCCTAGACTGAATGCCAAAAAAAAGGAAGAGGACCTTAGTTGAACACTTGCAAAATTCTGTAAATTTGTGATTTTTTTGATTATTATTTCAATGTTCATTTCTAAGTTTTAATCATTGTGCTGCAGTTACATGAAGTGTTAATAATAGGGACTTTTAAAATTTTATGGTATATATTTGGTACAGGGTCTCACTATGCAGCTTGCACTTATAGTGATTTTCCTGTTCATGCTCCCTAGAGCTGAGATTATAGATGTGCGCCACCACTCCCTGTCTTGGTGGCTAGTTCAGTGTGCCCAGGGCAGGACCAGTGTGGCTTGCCTTATCAGGAATCAAACCGGGGTCCTGGAGTCTGCCTGGGAGGCACTTAGACCACTAAGCTACCTGCACAACTCCAACAGGGAATTATTAGCAATAAGGAAAGCTGGATGAGGATTAACAAGAATTATCTGTGCCATTTTTCATAAGTTTTCTTTAATTCTAAAGCTATTTCAGAATTTTCAAAATGTTTTTAAAAATATAGACTCCATGCCCTTCGTGGAGTTAACTATTTTTTTCATGTATTTAGTATAGGGTCTACAGAGTCTCCATCTCAGCACACCAGTATGGCATGCTGGGGATTGAACCCCAGCCACTGCTCTATGCCTAAGCAGATGCTTTAGTCTGCTGAACTATCTGACCTGCCCTCTATTACTCTATTTCTAACATCTTGGCTTGAATGTTTCTCCCATTCATTTGCTGGCTGTTTTTAATGTAGGCAGTCATATAGTATAGTTATTCCTTCCAGCCCTCTACTCTACTGTGTCATTCACATTTCAATATGGAATGTTTCCATCATTGTGCAGTTTTAAAAGTTTTTACTTCTGTCATAACTTAGTCTTTTGACCACAGATTATTACAAGTATGACTTCTTATTTCTATATAGATGAGAGAGACTTACTATTATTTTACTATTTCTAACATTTTATTAAAATTTGACTATTTTTGTACTTTAGTCTTCTAATTATTTGGCATAATTTTAAAAGTATTTCCATGTGTTTTTTCCCCTTCTCTCCAATAAAGCTAGCGGATGTCTGAAATGAGGGAAATGTCTCAAAATAGAATATGCATAATTAATCGACTGAGCAAGCCCAGGTTTCATCCTTGACTCTCCCTCCCCACATCATTCCACAACTGTGTATATTAGTGAACAGTATTAAAGCACACCTTTAGCTTGATTTGAGATTCAGTTCACCATCTTCAAACAAATTATAGCCAGTAAAAGTTTTCAAATTAGCATCTCCTCTCTGGTGCTTGCAGGTATCAGTGACATTTGGGTGTGGGTAGAGGTTATGGAGATTTGTGCTTGTGCTGAAGAATACAGGTCTGGAATCAGTACTTATTATGGCTAGTGTTAAAGTATGACAAGTAATATCCTGCCTAATTTATATATTCCCACAACTTGAAATACTGAACTAAGCTGCAATCTGAAGACAAGGTCAGGAAAGTCACTCTAAAATGGAATCTAATGAGAGGTAATATACAAAGGAAGGTAGCTTTATAACATAACCTACTTTGTGGTTTGGAGTGTTCTTTTGTATAAGCCTGAGGTGCCAGAAATAATAGTTCTAAATCATGCAGAATGAAAACTAGAAGTAGTAGTTGTTTCCCATCATTGCCTACATGGTCAGGTTTCTCCAGACAAACAGAAATAATATTGTATGTTATTTTAAGCAATTGACTCATGAGATTAGAGAGGCTTAGCAAATCCAAAATATATAGCATGAGTTTGGAAATCTAGGAAAGTGTCAGTGCTGCAATACCAGAGTGAAGGCCAACTTCTGGGAGAATTCCTTCTTGTTTGGGGGAGTCAGACTTTTTTGTATTCAGGTGTATTAGTTACTTTTCTCTCATTGCTAGAACAAATACCTGACACTCAGAATGAAGGAAGGAAAGGTTTATTAGCTCACAGTTACTGGAGGTTTCAGTCCATATTTGGCTGGCCCAAGGCTGAGTGGAACAGGGCAGAGAGCACCCAGTTCATGGCGGCAGAACAGCAACAATCATGACAGAGGCAACTGACCAACCAGGAGAGCAGAGAGCAATAGCTTGTCTCTCTTTATATTACATTCAGACTCTCTGCCTCAGCCTATCTGCCTTAGGCTACACCCATAATCCCAGAAATACTTAAAACACATAATCCCAGGGATCATGGATCAAGTCTCAAACTCTAGATCAGTACTAAATCACATAATCCCAGTGACTCACGAGTCAAGCCTCAATCTGTAGAAGTCCCCACCCTCAGGATGCATGAGGCTTTGAGGGGACAACTAGACATAAACCATAACATCAGGTTGTCAGTTGAGATTAGATCCACCCACATTATGGAGAAGAATCCATTTTACTCAGATGTACTCAACTTAAATACTAATCTCACACACACACACTCACACACACACACACACACACAAAAAAACAATTTCACAGAAACATGTAGCATAACATTTGGCCAATATAAAGCATGCAATTAATCATCACACTGCCCTATAGAAGTGACCCAGGAAAGGCTGACTGCTGGTGTCTTAGTCCCTGGGAGCCTAAGTGTGGTAAAGCAAAGTAGTCTAACTCATTTTCAGCTAATCTACTTCCTGGTTTTGCAACTTGGAGCAGTCCTCATAGTCTTTCTGTAACTAAGTAACAGGATTGTAGGAATTGGTTGATGTAATTCGTATGGAACATCCCAGAGCTGCTTCACAGATTCTCAGTATTTGTTTCTTTCTGCTTACAGAACAGAGTGTCCTCCAGGTGCTGTGACACTCTGCTCACAAAACAACATTCCAATTTCTAATTCTATTTTTCATGTAAGTGACATAGAATTCTTAATGGAAAGGACCATCTCATTTTTCATGGATGCAATGGTACCCTTATTCATAAATCTGTCTCAGTCAGAAATCATTGGTAAAGATGAAATCCATTTTTATCAAAACTGGAGAAAGAAATCTCACAGATGTTTGTAGGAAATAACATGTCCTTGTTTTTTCTTTAATTTTTAATTTTTTAAAGAACACAAAATAGTAATAAAAATATCATTAGAAATGATACAAATTTAGAAACTGGGTGTTGTGGCATGTGCCTGAAATCCCAGTATTTGGGAGGCTAAAACAGGAGGGTCACTATGAGTCTGATCTGTGTCATAAGACCCTGTAGACCCTGTACTAAATACATTTTAAAAAAGAAATGATACAAATTTTGCTAAACAAAGTAATAGGAATTAAACGACGGTTGCTGTATTAGATGATGTTACCTTCAAATTAGTTGTTTGGCTACCATATATAAATTGCAAAATTCATTTTAAAATAGCAACAACAACTAGAAGTTATAAGAAATTAAAAAGAAAAAATTTTAAGTGTTAACTTTTCCTTCCAAAAGACCGTAACATGAGTGGCCTGTCTCTTTCTTGGAGGATACATAATCTTATTGATTTCTTTTGGGTTTCATTTGTTCCACTCTGAATGTTGCTTTCATTGTTATTTTAACTACATGTGGCATTTCATGGACTCTCTGGCCTGCCTCCCACAGACTGTGCAGCCACATGCTCCCACCATCTGACCATCCAGTTCTCCAGGTTTTATAGGTCAAATCCTTGAAGAATCCAATCAGTTGCTGGCAAGATGAACTAGTCCTTCTAGGAATGTGAATCAAAAGGAGAAGCCAGGTGGGTGTGGTGGCACATGCCTGCAATCTTAGCACTTGGGGGACTGAGTCAGGAGAATCACTTCCAGTTCAAGGCCAGTTGGGCTATGAAGTGAGTTCAGGGCTAGCCTGAACTCTTAGTGAAACTCTGTCTCAAAAAGACAGAGAGACAGACCTATTAAAGAGTAAATTGTTTATGATAGGCAAAGTAACCCACAACTTAAGTTTATAATATGACTGCTTATCTGAGTCAATGAGCCTTGAGTTGTTGCACCTGCCCTTTGGTCCTGTATCCCCAACCCAAAGTCAGCCTTCATTCCCCAGAAAGCTTCCAAACTTACAGAGATGGTTTCTCCCAATGGCCTTTCTGCTTTTCCAGTTCCTAAGCCCTACTGTTTGTCATGTGACTGCTCAGGTAAGAATCTTGGTCATTTCATTATGCACCTTCAGTCAAGTGCCAGATCTCAGGGTAGTCTGACAGTCTCTTGTTGTCCCACTCTTTGCATTTATTTTTCCCTTATTCCTGTGTTCTTCGACCTTTAATTGCTCATCCCTCTATAGATTATGGACTCTGTGTGTTTCTTCTGGGATTTACCTACGTGTTCCTCTAAGATGCTTCTGGACCAGAGCTTTACTCCATCTGGGATGTACCAGAACATTGACTGTGACATTTTAAAGTCAGAGGCAGGCCCAGATCAGGCATATGAGGTGTCCTGGGAGAATAAGCCTACAAGAGCCTATCTGCCTTCACCACTACCACTGGCCCTGTAGGTCTATGGATTCAATCAACTGTGGATTCAAAATATTTGGAGAAAAGCAGTGTGCCTTTTTTCAGTGTTCTCTAAACATGTTGGTATAACACCTGTTTATATAGGATTACATCTTATTAGGTATTCTGTGTACTCCAGAGAGGCTTTAAAGTACAGGAGAGTATGTGCATAGGTAACATGAAAATGCTGCACTATTTCATGAGAGACTAGAACATAACACATATTTTAGTGTCCATGAGGATTCCTGGAACCCATCCCCTCAGATGCCAAGGGACACTTGTACAGAGCCACCAAATAGAAGCAGCAATGAAGCACCGTTGAGAAAAGCAGCAGTATGTGAGTCACTAGGGCTGAATTTTAATTCTGGCTGTTACATCCACTAACCTGAAGACCTTCACCGAGTTTTCTGAGGCTCGATCCTGTAAAATAGCATAGATTGGAAGAAAAAGTAAATGAGATGAGTACAAAGCACATTGAAAATGTCAATAGTTATTTTAAAAGATCATTATTATCAATGTTAATAGCAATATTTTCCAGTCCTCAGAAAATGACAAAAAAGAGGATATAGTGGTGTGCCACAACTCCTAATTTCTGAGAAACATAACCTTTGTCTCAGCTCCATCTATTCTACAAGGTCACTGTCACACAGGGGCGGTGAAGAAATGATGGCTATATTTATAGCACTTAGAGAAAGCCTACTTCAGATTTGGAGAAGTTCCCCCACCTAAAGCTTTTTCCCATAATAAAAGTTTAAAGTCCTTTCCTTGCAGCTTACCTTATTTTTTTTCTTAAAGTACAGCAGCAATGTCACATTGCAGCTCTTCTCTCTGTGCAAATGCCATTGTACTAAAACATATTTCATACTGAATTTAGGTTGGAGACAAAATTATTTCTAGGTCATTTCCCCTACGACCAAGACAAGTACAGTAATTAAAACATTATTTGTAAACAGGATCAAGAGATAATTTATAGTCAGTGTGCAAGGGCTTAGCTCTCTCATGAACTTACATATTTATGTGTTTGAATAGAACCCATGAATACTAACTGGCTCTTTATTGAAATAAATGTGAATATGGAAGGGAGTGAATTGAAAAAGGAACGTGTGGGGAACATAATTGAAAAATAAGATGGAGTGATGGATTCTAGTTCTATGTCTGGTGCTGAATCATTTTGTGACTCTAACTGAAGTACAGCACTTCGTGCTCTGATTCCCAACCTGGAAAATTATGATAATGTAACTACCTGGAAAGTGTGTGTCTCAGTTACTCTTGTGTCATTGCTGGGGCAAATACCTGACACCCAAAATGAAGGAAGGAAGGGTTTATTCATCTCACAGTTACTGATGGTTTCAGTCCATACTCAGCCGGTTCCAAGGCAGACTGGTACATGGCAGAGAGCTGCAGTTCATGGCAGTAGAACAATTACAACAGAGGCAACAGAGAGCAACAGAGAGCATCTGTATCTCTGTCTCTCTTATAATGCATTCAGGCTATCGCCACAGGAAAGTACAGACATCCATAATCCCAACAATACTAAGATTAGCAACCCCAGCAAGACTAAGACACATAATCCCAGTGGATCATGAGTTAGTCTCAAACTAGAAGCACCACCACATGACTGTATGAGGCTTTGGGGGGGACAATTAGACACAAACTGTAACATTCTGCCCCCAAGACCCCAAAGTCTCATGCATATCCCTTTGTGCAAAAGATATTTTAGTCCATCTCAAAGAGTTGCCAAATTCCCAACAGTTTTAGCATTGCTGATAAGTCCAAGTCCCAAGTCTCCTCCAAGATCCAAGGCAAACTCTTAACTGTGAGCCCCTGTACAAAAGAAAAGTTAAATACATCCGACATTCAAAGGCACAAGATAAACATTACCATTCCAAAAGATGTAAAGAACAAGGGAATACAAAACACCAGGACTAACACAAGTCCAAAATCCAGCAGAGCAAACATTAAATCCCATAATTCCAACTGGAACTTCCTAAGCAGTCTGTGCTGCATTGTGAGTTCCAAAGGCCTTACAAGGCTCTGACCCTATGGCATTCTTGGTGATAGCTCGCATGGCTTCTCTCTCAGGATGGCTTTGCTCTCTCTTTGGAGTTTCCCTTGGATGATCCATATTTCTGGCTTTTCCAAACTTCTGGAGCTTCCACTGAATTGGCTTCTCACTCTCTGCTTCACACACTGCCCTCTCAGGGACACACTGCCTGGCCTTCCAGGCCTTCTTCTGAAGTCAAGGTGGAAGCCTTCTTAACCTAACAGCTCCTGTATTCTGAATGCACCTAAAACCAATGCCCTGTGGATGATGCCAAGGTCTGTAGCCAGGATTCCTTCTCTCTTGTCTGTAGGGATTGAGTGCCTGGATTGAAGAACACTCTGACCCTGATTCTGAGGAATAAATTCTCCATGCCAGCACCATTCTGGAACCTGGTGTGGCGGCTGCCACCATTCTGGAACTTGGGGATCTGCAGCTTTCTTCTCAAGGAAAAGTTGCTCACCCTTGCAATTCTGGGGCTTCAAAGGGTGGAGAGCTGCCACCTCCTGTGATGCCCTCAATCCATCTTTTCCATTTTCTGGTTCCTTCCCAGCAATGGAGATCCTTTCAGCTTTATCTTTGCAGTTCACAACTTTATTAGAGCTTCTTTTCTTGGCAAACTCACATTTTAAACCATCCTGCTTAGCTCTCTTCTTTTGACTTTCAATATAAATCTGGCTAAAAGCCCCCAGTAGCAACTATGCCACTGCCCCAATAGTTCACTGCTTTGAAATATCTTTTGAAAGATTAATCAGTCCACTATGCTTAATCTCAGTCTTAGGCAAAGTCTCTGGGCACGAGCAAAATTCAAACAGACTTTCAGCCAAGCCATAGCACAAATCATCTGGAGTCCAATAACAAAAGCAGTCCTTCTTCCCAGCAGAAACCTCCCTGACCTGGTCTGCACAGTCAGGCCTTCGGTCAGCCTTCTGGTCAGAATCTCCCTTACAGAACAGCTGAAGCTTTTCCAGCTCTTCATAAGTAGATGACCTCTCTAAACCTTTCTTATGTCTGTCTATATGCCATTCTTTATACACAGGCTTCCAGACCATCTTCTGGTATGAGCACTGACCAGGATCTCCCCTATCAAACAGCCAATTTTTATTCAGCTCTTTGCAAGTTCACAATCTCTCCAAACCTTTCCTCTCTTCCCATAGGCCATTCCTCAAAACTTGTAATCCACATGGTCAGGTTAGTCACAGCAATGACGTCACTCCTGGTACCAAATTCTGTCTCAGTTACTCATCTCTTGTTGCTGGGACAAATACCTGATACCCAAAATGAAGGAAGGAAGGGTTTATTTAGCTCACAGTTACTGGAGGTTTCAGTCCATACTCAGCCAGCTCCAAGGTAGACTGGCACATGGCAAAGAGCTGCAGTTCGTGGCGGTGGAACAATTACAACAGAGGCAACAGAGAGCAATAGAGAGTCTGTATCACTGTCTCTCTTATAATACATTCAGGCTTTTGCCTCAGGCTGGGGAAGGTACACACATCCATAATCCCAACAGTACTAAGATCGATAACCTCAGCAGGACTAAGACACATAATCCCAGTGGACCGTAAATTAATCTCAGACTATAGAAGTCCCCACCACATGACTCTATGAGGTTCGGGTGGATAATTAGACACAAACTATAACAGTGTGACATGGGACTTTATTTTTTTTAAAAAGAAGATTGCTTCTTGGTCTTTCGGCTAAGATCAAGTGGAGTATTTATTCTTATCAGTTTAAAAAAAGAAGAGACCATAGGCAAGATTTTTGAATTCAAGAAACAAATATCACGCCGGGTGTGGTGGCTCACGCCTGTAATCCCAGCACTTGGGAGGCTGAGGCAGGAGGATCGGTGCGAGTTCGAGACCAGCCTGGGCTACAAAAGTGAGCTCAAAGCTAGTCTGAACTGCACAGGGAGACCCTGTCTCAAAAAGAAAAAAAAAAAAAAAAAAAAAAAAAAAAAAAAAAAAAAAAAAAAAAAAAAAAAAAAAAAAAAAAAAAAAAAAAAAAAAAAAAAAAAAAAAAAGAAAAAGAAAAAGAAACAAATATCAAAGACAAGAATCTACTAAATTAGAATTCTTAGTTATTTTTAAACAATTACTTTTTATTCTATGTTAACAGGTTTTATAATAGTTGAAGAAGCCGCTTTAATTCTAGAATTTTGTCTTTAATATTCTTAGGCAAAAAGACAAATAAATAGGAAATTTACAAAAGAAACAACCATTTAGCAAAAAAGCATATTTAAAAATTATCAGCCTCACTAATTAATATAAAAATTTCAAGTAGAAAAAATTAGTTAACAATTTTTCACCATTTTTAAAAAGCAGTGTTGGGGATGGAATGCAGGGTTTGACATGTGGTAAGCAAGTGCCTTACCACTGAGCTACTCCTTTCACCCTCATTTTTGAAATTGGAAAAAAAATTAAAATGATCTGATGATACAAGTCTAAATTTGGTGAAATATTTGGAAAATGAGTATACTAATGGTGAAAGTAAAGACAATAGAGGATATCTAATAGTAACCTGGTAATAAATAGCTCTAAAGTTTTAAAGCCATATGTCCTTTGCTTGAGAAATTCTATTTCAGGAGACGTATCTTATTTAAAAACTCACACTACAAGCCTTGTGTGGTGGCTCACACCTGTAATCCCAGCACTCGGGAGGCTGAGGCAGGAGGATTGGTGTGAGTTTGAGACCAGCCTGGGCTACAAAAGTGAGCTTAGGACCAGCCTCAACTGCATAGCGAGACCCTGTCTCAAAAAGACCAAAAAAAAAAAAAAAAAAAAAAAAAAACAACCTCACACTACACCATGACATACATATGATGGTGTTTCTGATAATAGTACTGTAATGGCATGATAAGGTGGCCTAATGCCTATTAATAGAAAACAACTGAATAACTTACAATACAGTCATATTACCATCTGCCACCATAAAATAAGTCCACAACTGCTGAGAGACAGGAGACCATGTACAAAATATTGTGAATTCATAAAAACAAGTTGTACAAATACATAAAATATGACCTCATTAAAACAAACTATGTGTGGAATATTTTCTCCTAAGTAGAAGGAAAATTGAAAAAAAGGTGCGGTGCTAAATTTTCTCCTTTATACTATGTGCTTTTATATTACAATTTTTATAGCAAGTAAAATTACTATTGTTGGGGGTCTGGCGGGATGGCTCAGTGGTCTAAAGCGCCTGCTTGGGAAAGCTTGGGTGGCTTCAGGGACTGCGGTTCGATCCCCGGCACCACATGCTGCACCAGCCCTGCCCTCAGGGCGGGCTGAGCCGGCCATAAAAATGAGTGAATAAACAAATAAAGATTCTGAAACAAGAAAAAAATAAATAAATAAAATTTAAAAAAATTACTATTGTTATTAAGATATTATGTAGTTGGTTTTTTATAGCATGGAGTTTTATTTTTTGTATTTTAATTTTTTTCTTTTAATAAGAAATAACAATGTGCCATTTTCAAAAACACTTTAGAAGCACATTCCCAATAATTAATACAATAATGCATATTGTTGTTGTCCTTGTAATAGTTACATAGAGCACAGGATGTAGACATGACAATTTTTCTAATCATTGTTGGTATAAAAAAATTCTCATCATTGAACTAAGAGAAAGTAGTTGTACATATAGTCCGGTATTTCATAGTGGCAATGGATTATTGGTGGAACTGGCAATGTTGGAAGCTGTTGATTTAAGCCTTTTACAGCTCAGCATACTAATCTAGCTTTATGTTTTATTCTTCATGTTCTATTATACAGGTCTTGCTTTAACTTGCCCTTAACCACCCAGCAAAAAAGTTTAACCATGAGGCATAAAAAGTAAAGCTAGATTAGTATGTTGAGTGGTAAAAGGTTTAAATCAACATGTTCTAACATAGCATTGTCATTTTCAAAACTTATATTTAATGGTTAGCATAGTTCAAAATTTTAAATATCTATTATTTCTGTTTATACTCTTTTTTTTTTTTTTTTTTTTTTTTGTGGGACCAGGGTTCGAACTCACGACCTTGCACTTGCCCAGCAGGCACTTGTGCCTCGGAGCTATCTCCCCAGCCCCTCTGTTTATACTCTTAAAAGGTACATTTCCTTTCATAGTCAAAAGCATTACAGAGTTAATAAAATTAGTAATAACTTTTTCACATCATCTATGACTGGTTTCACAGCTATTTGCCCCAATTGTCTCAAAAATACCTCTTCTAATTTATTCTGAACAAAATCCAACCCAAGACCATGCATCAAATCTATATGGTATGTCTTCGGATGTTTTAAAAGTATTATTTCTTTTGTGTTTCTTCCTATGGACTGACCTAATGATGTTGCCTTCAGTATTTATTTATTTTTTTAAAATGTACGGGGTCTACAGGATCTTCCTACACAAAATGGACTTGTAGTGATTCTCCTGTTTTCAGCTTCCCAAGTGCTAAGATGCACCATCACGTCCAGGATAGAATTCTGGTTCCTACACCTGCCTAAGCAGGCACTTTAGTCCACTGAGCTATCTGGCCAGCCCTGAAGTTGCCTTTAAAAGAATTTGTCTTTCAGGATTTATCTGAATGTATCACTGTGGTGCTGTTCATTTTCTCTTCTGCTTCTTGTATTTTTTGTGAAAGGGAAGCTGGCACTAACATCTTGGTAAAATTAAGTTCATTTTCAGAATGAACAAATCACAAGTAATGGACATTTGCTCCTTTATCACATCAGGAGACTGATCCATAAGATATGGTTGATCGTCAGGGATGCTAAGCTCGACCTCTGGATGAGGATGGCAGCATCTGTCTCCTCCATCACCTCTATCCAACCCTGAAGGACTAGACAGTGATCAGCATAGTCTACTTTGGCACTGTAAGCACATTCTTTGTCCTACTGTTCTGCTAATGGCTTTATCACAAATATTTAATCTTTATCTGAACCAACATTTTTATTTGGGATGGAAATAATGATTTTCTAATTCCATCTTTCCTTCTCGTATTCCTATCTTATATTAAGGGGCTGCCTGCATGGAGAGGAGAACATAAATGCTTAGAGCTTTTTTATCCTTCATCACGATTTAAATGCTTAGGCCTTCCCAGAACTGTCTCACATACCAATAGTGCAATCCCCAAGTAGAATATCAAAAAGGAAAAGAGATGGTGAAAATCTCAGAAATAACCCTGACTCCTACAAATGAAAAGGTACTAGCATAAAACAGAGCTGTCCAATAGCAGTGACATGCAAGCCGTGTATGTAATTTTCAATCATTTAGTTGCTCCCCTTAAAAAATAAATGGAAACAGGTAGCATTGTACATGATATACCTTAACCTACACATCAACATATTATTTCACCTTGTATAATTGACATTCTAGAAGACCTATACTACTCCAATTTTCAAATTTAACCTTAGCTAAAATTTTTAAGTAGTCAAAATCAGAACAGCTAATATTGTTACTTGAATATTATCAATGTTTGATATTGATATAGTAATACTACCTAATCCATTTTCTATATTCAAATGTTATAGGTTGTTCAAATAATGTTCCATATGGCTATTTCTTCCCTAAGTTCAGAATGTAACTCAGGATTGTACACAGAACTTAGCTGTCAAATCTCTTTAGTCTTCTCAAATCTGGAAAATACTTTCACTCTTTCTTTACCTTTCTTGATTATATTGGTCAGTTTTCTCATTGCTGAGACAAAGCACCTGACACCTGCAGTTTAAAGGAGGAGAATTTTTAGTTTAAAGGAGAATTTTTAATTAGGCCCATATTTTCGGAGGTGTTAATTCTCAAGGTTATCAGAGATCTTTCTTTTAGAGATGTAAAGATTTTACCCCATTATATTTGGCTTCCATTCTTTCTGATATGAAGGATGTAGTCAGTGCCCTCCTGGGACCTCCAGATAGTGCAGATTCTTCTTCCAGGTAGGGAGCCTTTCCTTGCTTGTAAGGTGCACTGTGTCCTTAGCTGGGCTGTGTTGTGACTTAACCCTGATTGCAGACCTGATGGCCTATTTTTACTGTTGTTCCCTGTGTGCATTTTGATTTCAGAGTTTCATTCATTGTTTCTAGTATTTTAATATTGGCTTTTAGCAGTTTGGATGTAAAGTGCCTCAGCATGGTTTTCATTATGCTCATCCTATTTGGGATTAGGTTTTACTTTTCTTTTTCTTTCTTTCTTTTTTCTTCCAGAGGAGACCTGTCTGTGGGTTTATTTGTTTGATCCAATTCAGAAAAAACCCGGCCATCATTACTTCCAATGTATTTCTGTCCCTTTCCCCTTTTTCTCATAAGGTTCTCATTACACTGTTAAATAACTTTGTGTTGACTACTGGCTAACAAAACTGTCCATTCTCTAAGTTTTCTTCTTTCTGGGTTATAATTGTCCTTATCCTTTAAGAAAACAGTACTGAAAACTGAATCCAGGGCCTTGAGCATGCTAAGTAAGAGTTTAATCACTGAACTAGATTGCCAGCCCCTAGCTGATTCACTTGCACTGTTTCTTTATTCATTGATTCTTTCTCTGGCAACATCTAATCTATTGGTAAGCCCACACAGAAAAATGTTATTGTCAGATATTGTATTTTTTCAATCATATCTGAATTGATATGATTCTTTTTTGCCCTTTTTGAGACAAGGTCTTGTCATGTAGTTCAGGCTGGCCTTGAGCTCACTTTATAGCCCAGGATGATCTGGAACTTGCAACAATCCTCCTGCCTCAGCCACCCAAGTGCTGGGGTTATAGTTTTGCACCGTGATGTGGTTCTTTTTATGGTTTTCATTTCTCACATGTATTTCTGTGTCTTTAAACTCTCAGATATTTATGATTGCTTCTCTAAAGTCTTTTTTGTCTTAAAATATAATTTTATTAACTTTGAACTTTTTCTGGGTCTCTTTTATATTGACTTATTTTGTTCTGTTTATGGTTTACATTTCCCTGAATCCTCACATATGTAGTTTGTTTTGTTTGATATAGAGTCTCACTGTATAGCTCATGTTGGCCTTGAATTTACTGTATAATCCAGGTTGGGCTTGAATTCAGGGTGCTCCTCCTGCCTCAGCTTCCCAAGTGCTGTGGTTATAAGAATGCATACCATCCTGAGCATGCATAGTAATTCTTTTATGAATATAAATGTTATAATATTACCTAGATTTTATTGTCTCTTTTCAAAAAATTTTTAAGCAAGCAGTTAATTTACTTTTAGATCAACTTTTGGGCTAATTTAACCTTATTTCTAGTGTGGGCTTTCTGTGGTCTTTTTACAAAATGTCCTTGGTTTCAAATACTCTGGCTTCTTTCTTTCTTGTGCTTAGATACACAACTCCAGGAAGCAATTGGAGTGAGTTTTGGAGGCTCATCTTTTTTGTTTTCTTTCTTTTTAGGATTCTGACCTTACTCTACATGAACTGTCCAATGTCTGAATACATTTCTTTCGCAGATTTGTCTTTTTATTGCTTATGATAAACTTACTTTGGTGGTAATTGCTTAAGGCTGCATCACACTTAACATCTGTTGCAGTCATAGTTTGCAAGGAAAAGGAATTAATATGGGACACATAATTTATGGGATTATTTTATAATATTCACCCGAGACAAATGCAAAAAAAGTATGGGAGATCTGCCCACACACTACAGGCCCAAAGAATCCTGGTGAGGATCTGGATTCCACAGTAATGTCCTACCTGAGTCTAGCTGAAGATGTAGAGCCCATGGCAATGCCCACCATGACTCTAACTGGAGGCCTAGAGCCCATGACCATGTCTCATGCAAGTCTGTTTCAAGGATCTGCACTAGGAAGGCCCAAAGGTGAAGCTAAAAAGTCTGCACCAGCAGGATGAAGGATCTGACCCAGCAGGCTGATGGATCTGTGCCAGAAGACTGAAGGATCTGCCTGGGAGCCAAGAAGCAATGCTCAAAGTAGGGGTCAGAGCTCCCCTGAAAAGAATGCTAGCCATCCTAAGCAATAGCAAGGTCCCTTGTTCTCTGATGAGAAGAAAAGCGAAGTTCATATCAGGAAGGCCAGAGTGACAAGCTTCTCCAGGAAGATCAGCAACATATGCCCTTCCCTATGGAGTCAGGAATGAATGACACTCAAAGTAAAGACCAGAGCTCCCAAAGTAAACTGCATCTATTCTCAGTGACTACGAGGTCCCAAGTTCCTCCAGCCATGAGAAGAGCCAAGTTCCTAGCAGGAAAGCCAGAGTGGCACATTTATCCAGAACAATCATAAGCCATTTCTTCCTCTCCAGTTCTCTTTATTATGTTGTTGGCAACAATCCTCAAATGGGCTCTCCACACTCAGCACCACAATGATTCAGTTCATTGGGTGCTACAAGTTGACCAGCAGTTGTTAGTCTACCACAATATTTTTGAAATATAAAATTCCTATTGAATAAAACACACTCAAATTGCATAAACAGTAGGCATACAGTTTGAAAAATTTTCAATAATCGAAGATACATTGTAAACAGCACCCAGATAGAATAAAAATTAGAACTTCAGAAGTCTCCTAGTGTTCTTTTTCAAATATTAACAGTACTTCCTAAGTTTAACCAATATTTTGATTTCTATAACCTATAGTATTTAGGTTTTTGAACATACTATAAATAGAATCATGTAATATGCATGCTTTTTTTTTGTTTGTTTGTTTTTTGCCTGACTTATTTCATTTCACTCTTTTTTTCCTCTAAGTAATGACAGAGTTTATTGCAGGGATTAACAGAAGCAATGGAAGAAATGTCAAGAATATTTTATGGCTATGGATGTACAAATGAGATTTAATGAACACATCCCATGAGTTAAGTTGTGCTGTAAGCATGGTGTATTACTAACTTGGTTTTAATAAGCAGTACCATCAAGCCAAGCCGTACCTGGCAATACCAGTTCTAAAGTGCTCAGAAGAGGACTGAAGATTATGAGCAACAGGGTTTGAAAGACCCTGGGCATTCAAGCTTCTTCCAGAAACATGAGCATCCAAAGGCAATTACACCTTCAGCTGCAGAAAGGATCTGTTTTCCTTTTTCATTCTCTTCCCCTGGAGCCACTGCCTTGGCCACCAATCACTCTTTTGTTATTATGAAATTCAATAGTGGTAAATTGTTTATTTTTTTTGTATTCTACTATGTAAAAATACTAAAACTTATTCATCCTATGAACATTCTTTTTTATTTATTATTATTACTATTATTTTTCTGGTTACAGGGTCTTGCTACACAATTCAGACTTGTAGTGATTCTCCTATCTCAGCCTCTCTAGTGCTGGGATTACAGATTTGCACCACCATGCCTGATTTTGGTGGCTGGTTCAGTGTGCCTGGGGTCCTGGGGCCATCATGGCATGTGGTACAGGGGGTTGAACTCAGGACCTTGTGCTTGCCAGGTCAGTATTTATGCCACCGAGCTATCTTTCCTGCCCTATGAACATTCTTATACAAATACTTTTTTCATGAACATATGAATACATTTCTATTGAATATATAGCCAGGAGGACTGGAATTGCTGAGTTCACTTCAACAACCGCTAAATTTATATTTCTTTCTAAATTTATCTTTCTTCTGAACTCTAGACATATTTATTCAAACCCCAATGACATTCCCATTTGTAAGTATCTGAAATTTAACCTCAACAAAACTTTTGTTTCTCTTTCTTTATTCTCTGAATCAGTAAGTGGCTTAATTTATCTAGTTACTGGGCCAGTGAGATAGCTCAACCATTTAAAGCACCTGCTTAGGAAAACTCAGGCAAGCCCAGGAACAGTGGTTCTATCCCGGGCAACACATGCCACACCAGCCCTGCCCCCTGAGTGGGCTGAGCTCCCCCACCCCAAAAAATTATCTAGTTACTAAAGATATCATTCTTAACACTCCTCTTTCCTTGACCCTTACCAGCAAACCAGTTCATTATTAAGCTTCTTGGATTTGCCCTATTTATACATATCTTAAGCTTGTCCACCTCTTTTAGTCTCTACTAGCATTTCCTGAGTTTAAGCTGCCATCATTTGTGGCTTGGACTAATGTAACTGTCTTCAAACTGGACTTCCAGTAACCTTTCTTGGTCTCTTGTATTGTGTGGTTTTTACAAATGTAAATCAGATCCTACTTAACAGTATTTATTAGCTGCCCATTGACCTTAGGATACCTTACAACTTAGAGTTTCAGGCCTATAAAGTGGCCAATTAGAGCCTTTGTCTTATTGTAGTTTAAGTATATTCTTGCCCCTTACACATCAGCATTCCTAGAACACTCCAACTTCTTTTATGATCCAACTTGACAGATAATTGCTTGGTCTCAAACATTCCATAAGGTTCCTTACACTTATTCAGAGCCAGCCAGATTGCTCAGAGGACTAAAGCGCCTTCTTAGGCAGGTGCAGGGAACAGGTTTGATCTCCGGAGTGCTGTGCTAATGGGCTGAGACTGAGATTGAGACTGGGTGTGGTGGTGTGTGCCTGTTATCCCAGTGCTTGGGAGGCTGAAAACTGGAGGATCACTATGAGTCCTATCTATGTCGTGAGACTCTGTAAATCCTGCACTAAATACATCAGAGGGCTCTTCCCTGACAGCACAATATTAATCCATCATTGCATCCATTAGTCTTTCTTCATAGTATTGGTCTCCATTTATATTTATGTGACAATTCATCCTTTAATGTCTTTTTCTTTTTATATCTTCAATTCTATTGAGTGTTACATTCACTCTTATGACCTGATGTCTGTCACAGAACTTGTTGCCTAAGACACTCAGTGAATGCTTGTTTAATAATGCAAGGCCATACAAATACAGGGAGGGAATATGGAGACGGTTTCTGGCCCTTCTCAGCCAAGATTACTTAGGTACTCAGGTTGGCAAATGGGGGCTGGTCTTTTCCTTGCTCAACCAGAGGAATCCTAAAGTGTTCACTTTAGAGCTGTGTGAGAAAGAGAAAATCTGCCTCCAGATATAGAGCAGTAGGTGCGAGAGATTAGCTTCATTTCTTTTTTTTTTTTTAAATATGCTCTTCTTATTTATTTATTATGGCCGGCTCAGCCTGCTCTGGGGCGGGGCTGGCACAGCATATGGTGCTGGCGATCGAACCGCGGTCCCTGAGGCCTACCTAAGCAGGCGCTTTAGACCACTGAACCATCCCACCGGCCCCATAGCCTCATTCCTAAGGGACCACAGAGTTGCATTCCCAGAGGACAACGCAATCTCCCGGCGCAGGTGCGCGACGGTCGGCCAATCTCTCCCGGGGGAGGCGGGACTAAGGCGGGCCCCCCGGAAGAGGGCGGGTCAGAGAATGCTTCCCACAGAATCTGATTGGTCTTGGCGAGCTATGCGGGAGGAGGCGGGACTTGACTCCTGGCGCCAGCCACGTTGGACGCGGGGCATCCCTGCCTAGAGGCCACTCCCGGCCCCACAATGCACTGCGTGGTGCGTCACTCGGAGCGGCTGGTCCAGGTTCGACAGGTACTGCCCAGCCCCTTCCAGTTTTCTACCCTCCCTTTTTAGGGTAGGTGGGACCCCTGGCTGGGCCCTGCTCTCGCTATCCCGCCGTTCGCCTCAGCCTGCGCAGGTCTGGAAGCGAGCCTGTGCCGAAGAGCCGGATATAGTTGAGTCGAGAAGTTCTGGGGGCACAGGGGAGGACTCCGTCCCGTTCGCTTTGGGCCCGTGGGACGCACGCGGGGCGGCTGCTCCTCGGTTGGCCTGCGCCGGGTACGAGGCAGCCTGAGCAGGGACGTCTGAGGGAGGGGACCGTCGCCCTGAGCTGCCAGCGGTTGATGGTGGGCGCTCCGTGGCCCCAGATGTCAGAAGCACAGGGCTCCACCTAGCCTGTTAGGTGACCCGAGAGAGCTTGAGTGGGCATTTCCTGTATCTTCCAGGCAGAGTAAGACTAAACCAGCGGCTTACTGTGCGTTTTGTGGAGAACTGATAGCACGTTGAATCCAAAGATTTGCCCGCGCTGGCTCACGGAAAATCCTTGAGGCCCTGTTACAAGCGCACTTTGGAAACGAAATGGTCCAAAAGAGACCTGAGCAGTTGGCTCGACAAATAGAGTTCTGTGAAAGAGAACTCCGAACTCTCGCCGGCTTTAATCTCTCTGGTAGTAAAAATAGCGTTAGAATTTTTCCTGCTGCTTTTCCTGGCTCACTCAACTAGGGTAGAATGAGTGCTTCAGAACCAACCCCCCTATCCCTGTTCAGCTAAGGTAAAGCCCAGTCTGGAGCCAGAGTGCAAACCATCACACTAGACACGATGGGGTCCCAGTTGGTAGGTGAAACAACCACTTTTTAAAAGTAAGTCACATTTCATGTCACTAATATCTGTTCACATTCCAAGGAATTAGACAGTACCTTGAATCTGACACCTGTGTGCATTCCCTACATTCTTAGAATATCCAAATAGTTCCAGTATTGAGAATTATCACATCAATTTACTCCTTTTAAGTATGTGAAAAATTGAAAGTTAAGTATATTTTCTATTATGTAAAAGAAACTCACATCCTATAAAAGTGATAAAGTGATTTTCCTGTGTAAGAAGTTTGGCTATATGGAGATGCAAAGTCTTATAGGGTTGTTAGGATTAGTTCTAAATTTAAACACCTGCTTGCCAGTGTAGGGATTGAGCAAATCACTTAAACTTTCTGGGTTTGAGTTTCCTCAAAGGTAAAAGAAGCTAATAGTACCCAGCAGACAGATTATTGGAAAGCTTAAATGGGGTAATAATGTAAAAGGCCTCATCCAGAGAGGGTAATCAATGAGTAATATGAATAGCAAATACTTAATACTATGTAGTGTATGGCACTATATTGCACTTTTAGTATATTAGAAGGCAGGGTTACAGCAAGGTTAGGTGGTTTACATGATCCTATGAGGGCGAGTCTATTTACTGTTAGTAATGGAACCCTCTGAGCTACTTGTAGCCATATTTTATATGTAAGGAAGCTGGTTTACAAAGGCAAAGCTTGCTGAAAATTATGTGGTGGGTGTGTGGCAGAACTTGAATGTGAGGCAGTGCAGCCCAACTCCAGGCTTCCTCATGTAAAATGGAGGTTATGCCTACCATCTATAAATTATGTGGCACTGCACAAATGTTGGGGGTTGACACATTGCACATGTTTTGGTGGGCCTGTTCCTAAGTGGCAGTATAATCCCACTCTGAACTTGAGGTCTTAAATATTCTACAGTACAAGTGTCATTACTGGGAGTATCAGAGACTGCTAGTAAGGTAGGGGATACAGGCAAAGGAGCAAAATAAATACTAGTTTTCCTTAGTTTCCCTTTTCTTCTTGAGTTTGACCTATTCTCTTATGTCACAATTATAAAGCCAGGCTCCATGTTAAAACTCACAGATCTCAGAACTTTTAATACAATAACAAACCAAATTAGTGTTTCTCAAACTTTTTTTGTGTGTTTTTGTCTTTTTGAACTATGCAGGTGAGCTGTCCTTGAACTTGCTCTGTAGCTGAGGCTGGCCTTAAACTTCAGGTGATCCTCCTACCTTCAGCCTTGTGAGTGCTGGTATTACAGGCATGCCCTACAACACCCAGCCTTCCCAAACTTTGATCCTATCATATGTATGATACTTTAATATGAAAATGGACATTTTAAAAACTGAAATTTTCACACATACACATTTAAAAGGAAATGGAAATTCTTTAAATTATGAGAAAAAACCTTGTACCCCAAAACAGATCTCACAGGTCTTCCTGAAAATATAGGACAAAAGACACATAAAGGTTAATATTTTGAAAATGCAGTAAGAATGCAGGAAATATGCAGGCAGGGTAAGAATTCTGATGGTAATGATTGCATGATTGAGGTTTGGGAAATGATAGCTTAAAAAGAAATGTAAGTGATTCCAATATAAAGTGTTTTTTAAATCTGTAAAAGGAGAATGAAAGCCTTTGGCTGATAGATACAAAAACTATATTTGGAGCTTTATTATTTTTTGAAAGATGACTTCCAGATGGCTCACGCATGTGGTCATTATCTTACAATCTTTTAGAGGTGAGGGCTTGATGTCTTGTTATCTTGGGTTTAAGAGATTGCTAGCCAGCTACTTTGCCATTGTGTGACTTTATTTTCCTCAGCCTTCATAGATCTACCTGGATTCTAATTTGGGCTTTTTCCTCCAACAGTGGGGAAATGAAATTTAGAGCACTATTCTGATTGCTTGTGAATTTTCTGTTATTATTAAAAGGAAGTATAGTGGTTTTTTGCATTAAAAGTAAGGGTTAGTGGCTTAAAAATTCACCTGTAGTCCTGATAAGGTTTAAAACAAAACTACACCCCCAAAACTACCACTCCCAAAGTTTCCCATGTGGGTGTTGTAATCTCTTGCTTTCCATAGCCACTGGTTCTTCCTTGTTTTTCTGAACCACCACTGTAGTGGTGGTCAGCTTATTACACTCAGCTGAATTATACTAGTGTCATGCTGAGTATGGGAGGCCCATGTGAGGATTGTTGTCAACAGCATAAAGGCAGAACAGAAACTGCTGCCAAATGCTGTTAGGGAGGCTTTTGGGAGAAGCTGTTGGAAGCTGCTAGTTCTCTTGGGCTATTGTGCTGGAGGACCTTGTCAGTCCACTTTCCTGATGAACTTTGGAGGAGATTTGGTCCTTATCTTGAGCATTGCTTCCTGGCTCCAGAGGGAAGATGGTGTGCTATTCATTTTCATGTAGAATCTTGTCAATTGGTTTTTCTCATGGGAACTCAGCTTTCCTTATTGCTGCAGGAGCTCAGGTCCTCACTTTTTTTTTTTTTTTTCTCCATTTAATAAGAAATAACAATGACAGTTTCAAAACATGTTAATAGTAAATTTCCAGTATTTGATACAATACATATTGTTATTCTCCTAGTAGTCATACAGAGTGCAGGGTGTAGACATGATGATTTTTCTTTTTCTTTTTTTTTTTTCTGTCTTTTTGAGACAGGGTCTCACTATACAGTTGAGGCTGGCCTTGAGCTCACTTTTGTAGCCCAGGCTGGTCTCGAATTCACACCAATCCTCCTGCCTCAGTCTCCTGAGTGCTGGGATTACAGGCGTGAGCCACTGCGCCCGGCTGACATGCTGACTTTTCTAATCATTATTTTATTTTATTTTAATTAATTAATTAATTTATTTATTTTTGTCTTTTTGAGACAAGGTCTTGCTATGCAATTCAGACTGGACTTTAGCTCAATTTTGTAGCCAGGTTGGTCTCAAACTCACATCGATCCTCCTGCCTCAGCTTCCCACGTACTGTGATTACTGGCATGCACCACCATGCCTGGCACTATAAGGCTTTTTTTTTTTTTCTTTGTGGTACCAGGGATTGAACTCAATACCCTACACTTGCCAGGGAAGCGCTTATTCCACTGAGTTATGTCCCCAGCCCCTCTAATCATTATTAGTCCAAAAAAAGTTAATCTCAATGAACTAAGAGAAGGTAGTTGTATACATAATCCAATGTTCCATAATCGCAGTGGCAAACTGGCAATGTTGGAAGCTGTTGATTTAAGCCTTTTACAGCTCAGCATACTAATCTAGCTTTATGTTTTATGCCTCATGGTTAAACTTTTCTGCTGGGTGGTTAAGGGCAAGTTAAAGCAAGACCAGTATAACAAAACATGTAGCTTTTGTATCTCCCAAGGTCAGTCAGATCCCCTCAGGGTTGACTTTGAAACCATGTGCAGTGTTTTGTAGAACTGTTGTCAGTGTCAGCCATCTGGATGAGTCACACTATTGCTTGACCAGTTTACTCTGTGTGAAAGACTGAGTGTTTTCTCTCTAGGTGACTCTTCTTAGGCACATTATATGTCTTCAATCCCTTTCCTCTATCCCCTTGGACAGAAAATTTGGGAAACCACTGAGTTATAGGATATTATAGCACAGCTTCTCTTATGTCCTGAGTCCTCACTGACCTTGAAGGGCTATGGCCAAAATATTGGCAATCCTTGTAGCCCTTCTTTTTCTCCAATTTTTGGCCTGTAAACTTATATTCTTAACCCTCCAGAAGAAAAGCTTAGTGTTACTATTACTCTATAACATAGGTATTTGAGCTTTACATCACTGTCTTTCCGAGTATCAAACATCTTAGACTTAATTATGTATCAATCATTGATACTCTAATAAATCGCTATAGAATGTGAGCAGTTGCACATTTTTACAGAGGAATTTAGAAATCTAAGCATATGCAAAATTGTAGCCTGTCAGTCCTTTGGTATTTTTCCTAGTCTTTTACTCTCATTTAATACCATTTTTTTTTTTTCTTGTAAGCCAACCATTTACTTGAGAGAGGGTGTAGCAGTAACTAAAATTACATTAGAAGCAGCACAAATCTATAAGAGCAGAATGACAGGCATTCCAAGCATAGTTTTGGTGTAACACATTACTATCCTCAGTGTGGTAAACCTTTTGGAAGTTCTTAGAACCATTGTCTAATTCATCCTGTGCATGGTTTTGCTCCTGCCATGTTTCCTATGTTTTCTGCTTGCAGTAACTTCATTGTTTAACCTTTAAGTCCTGATTTCCATTCAGCTGTGTTATGCCTCTTCTTTTTTATTTCTTTTGAGTTCATACACTAGGGATACTATATGAGATTTACACATGTAGGTCTGGTTTATTTAACTTATGAGTATATGTTCAAGATACGTCCACTTATATATGAAGTCTTCTGTTGTTAAGGATGGCTGTGGTACTTTTGGAGGAAGCTCTGGAGCTGACCTTGAGCATTGCTTCCTAGTTGTAGCTCAGATACCTCAACCTGCTAGCACAGATCCTTCATCCCACTGGCACAGACTTTCTGGCTTCCACCACTGACTGACCTTTGGGCCTTCCCAGCACAGATCCATGAGGCTGGCCTGTGTGAGACTTTGTTGTGGGATGTAGGCCTCCAGTTGGACTTGTGGAAAGCGTTGTTATCAGCCCTAGGCCTTCAGCTGGATTCTTCAGTGTTTAGTATGTGGATACATTTCCTGCACTTGTTGTGTATAATCTTTGGGTGATTCATTGAAAAAAACCCAAATCACAACAACCACTTTCTGGACTTTGAACTTAGCTTGGTCTTGGTTTGTACAATTTATATTAGAGATTTTGTTTTAGTTTTTGTTTTGGAAGAAAGTAAAAAGAAAAAATGAGGATGGTATGTTTATTGTGTTGATAGAGAAGAGATTGTTTATCCTAAGATGGTTGGAATCTGTCTAGCAAGCTAAAGTTTGATATTATTCATTATTTACTCCAGTGTCTTTTATTTCTATAGATTCAACTGGTTTGGTGACTTCCTTTTTGTACTAAAAAATTTTATTGACATAATTAGAAACAGTCCTCAGCCTTTTAAGGATCACAACAGTGAATAAAACTTGCTGTTTTGCTTTTGGTTGCCAGTTTAAAGTGTGTATTAGGAATTTTAAAGCACAAGTTTGTCTACTAGTTTTCAGTTTAGTAGAGTGGTAGCCCATAGAATCTGTATTGTACTTTATTCTTTTCATTAGAATTTCTCAGAACAGAAACTATGTAATGTCTGGTATAATTATCTAATTTATGATACTCAGTAAATATTTACAGAAAGGATGGGACTTACAGGTTAATAAGAACACATTTTTCTTGGCATGTATTTTAAGAAATGAGTTGTATCTTCCTTTCAAGTCACCCAGAAGAGTATCTTTGAAGACTTTGAAAATTGGTGAACTATCAATAAATTGTATTCCTAGGGCTGGCCAAATAGCTCAGCAGATTAAAGCTCCCCCCACCCCAGGGGAGCTCATTGAGATGGCAATTGAGACTGAGCATGGGGGCATGTTCCTCTAATCCCATCTCTTGGGAGGGTGTAAACAGGTGCATCACTGTAAGTCTGATCTAGTAGTGAGACTCTGAACACTCTGTAGACCCTTCTCTAAAATATAAAAACAAAAATTGTATTCCTGATGAGGTCCTAGAGTAGACATAAAGGAGTGTTATGAAAAAGAACATTCGGAATTATAAGTCATAATGTGCCCTCATATTAATCTCCAGAATGATTGTACTTCTAGAAAGACAATATTTTTATCTTTAGATATAAAGATAGGGTATCTAGAGATATTTCCCTGTTTTCTTACACTTTGGCTAAATAGTGCTGTCTTAGTTACTTTTTGCTCGTTGCTGGGACAAATACCCGACACTCAAAATGAAGGAAGGAAAGGTTTATTTAGCTCACAGTTTGTGGAGGTTTCAGTCCATATTCGGCTGGCCCAAGGCTGAGTGGAACAGAGCAGAGAGCATCCAGTTCATGGCAGCGGAACAGCAACAAAATGGTGGCAGAAGTAGCCAACCAAACAGGGCAGCAGAGAGCAACAGCAACAGCTCGAGCTCCAGTCTGTGTCTCTGTCTCTCTTTATATTACATTCAGGCTCTCCGCTTTAGCTCCTGCTCTAGGCTACACCCATAATCCCAGAAGTACTTCCACCCATAATCCCATCAGTACTAAAACCCATAATCCCAGGGATCATGGATCAAGTCTCAAACTCTAGAAGTCCCCGCCCAATGACTCCATGAGGCTTTGGGGGGACAACTAGACATAAACCATAACAGTTACTATTATGGTTTAACAAATAAAATCTAAAAAGAGAA
>PVJA010009330.1:0-61113 GCA_004027025.1 Myocastor coypus
GTATGCACCCAATACAAGAGCACCAATTTATATAAGGCAAATCTTAATGGACATGAAAAATCTACTGTCCAATACCACAACATTAATCAGAGACCTTAACAACCATTTATCTCAGAAAGATAAGTCAAGCAGACAAAAAATTAGGAAAGAAGTCACAGAACTGAACCAGAACTTGGAACAACTAGACTTGGTAAACATACACAGAGTATTCCACCCAACCACCTATTAAAACACATTTTTTTCAGCTGCATATGGGACAATTTACAAAATAGACCACATACTAGTGTATAGGTCATACCTAAATATATGAAAGAAAACAGAAATTATCCCATGCATATTATCTGACCACAGTGCAGAAACTGAAAATGAATGACAAAAGAAACCACGAAATCCCCAGAAATACATGGAAATTAAGCAACACCATTCTGAGCAATAAGTGGGTTACAGATGAAATTAAACAATATCTACACTTTATGAAAATACGAACATGACATGCAGGAATTAATGGCATGCAATGAAAGTAGTTCTTAGAGAGAAATTCATAGCTCAGAACTCACATATTAAGAAGACAAAACAGGAGCTAATAAATAGTCTCATGCTACACCTAAACTGACTAGAAAAGAAGATCTAATGAAACCAAAAGCCCAAAGATGGGAGGAAATTATAAAGGTTAGAGCAAAAATTAACTCACTCGAGACAAAGAAAATAATACAAAGAATTAGTGAATTGAAAAGTTGGTTCTTTGAAGGATTAAATAAAATTTATAAGCCCTACCCAAGCTCATCAAAAAGAGGAAAGGACTCAAAATGAAGCAATAAGGAATGAAAAGGGTGAAATTACTACAGACCCCAGCAGAGATTCAAATGATCATTAATAGCTACTTTGAGAATCTTTACTCTAAAACAATTGAAGACACAGATGAAATGTACAGATTCCTAGAAATGTACAAATTACCAAACTGAATCAAGAAAATATAAGAACTCTCAGTAACCCAATAACAGTCAATGAAATTCAAAATATAATAAAAAGCCTATCAACAAAGAAAACTCTATGGCCTGATGAATTCCCCCTGAATTCTGCATGAAATTTATAGAAGACATAATCCCAATATTCCTCAAACTGGTCAAAGAAATTGAAAAGGAAATAATCCTCTCTAATTATTTCTAGAGGCAAGTATTACACTGATCCCAAAACCAGAGAGATGCAACTAAAAAGAGAACTACAGCCCAGTTTCTCTCATGAACATAGTTGCAAAAATTCTCAATAAAATCCTCGCCAGTAGAATACAGCAAATCATCAAGAAAATGATGTTTATACATCTAAAAGGATCTTATCAAGAAGTAGATCATGTTGGAAAACCTAAGTATAGAATCATTTCCACTCTGGCTTTATTCATGCTTCTTTATTCATGGCTGTTATCTAAAGATAGAAAGTGTAGAATTTCACATAAATATTTTAATCAAAGGCTACAAATTTATACAGATATTGGTAACAATTATAAACAATGTCAAATTTTGGAGTTTTCTGATGCCTCAATAATTTCATAGACAGATACAAGAACTTTATTTAGCTGATTCTTTTTTTTTCATTTTTACCATTTAATTTAATTTAATTTTGAAGTATAACAAAAGAAGCATAAACAGAAAAAAAAAAAAGACAGAAGCAGCATAGCTTACAGCAGTGCATATATTACAGATTTTCAAAATAGGTATAGCTATTTAATAATGGCTGTTATATTATCTATTTTTATTGTCAAATCTGTTGCTCACATTAACAGATATAGTTGTGCAAGATTGGAGAAAGAAGTGAATACTGGAACTTTCTATCAAAAAAAATCTTATTTTTTCCCTTAAAATATAAAAGAGCAAATAAATACATGAAAAAATGCTTGATATCATGAGCTATTCATGAGATGCAAATTTAAACAACATTGAAATACCACCTCACACCAGAAAGAATGGCAATCATAAAGAAATAAACCAACAACAAATATTGGAGAGGCTGTGGGCAAAAAGGAACGCTTCTCCACTGCTGGTGGGGATGTAGACTGGTGCAACCATTATGGAAATCAGTGTGGAGATTCCTTATAAACCTAGGACTGGAAATCCCATTCAATAAAGCAATCCCCTTTCTGGGAATTTTCCCAAAAGAACTGAAAATATAATATAATAGTGATATATGTGTGCCTATATTCTGGAGATAACACAAATGCCTGCCACCTGAGTAATGGGTGAAAAAGACATGGTGTTTTTATGTAATGGAGTATTAATGAGCTATAAAGAAAATTAAAATCAAAGCCTTCATAGGTAAGTGAATACAGCTTGAAGTTATATTCATAAGTAAAATAAACGAGACGAACATGTGTAGATATCATATTGTCTTCCTAGTGTAAGAACTCAAAAAAAGTAAAGCGAAAGGTATAGTACAGTTTAAATGGAAAGTGAGAACTTAAGGATTAAATAATGAAGAGAGAGAAAGGAGAAAAGTTATGAAACATGGCAGGGGAAAAAAAAAACATACATTTATATAAACAAGATGGTTAAGGCAATGGTCCGAAGAATTTCCATCAGGTTTTTGAAAATAATAGTTGATTGGGTAGAATTCTCACCCTGACTAACTCTATATGCTGATATCTCTGAACTAAGCAACTACATTGAGGATAGCAATGTGTTATACTAAAACCATGTTGTAAATACCTGTCAGTTTGGTCTTCTAAGTGTTCACTGCTTCTAATGTCTTGTCTATTGCTATACTCTCCTTTAGTTAAATGTTTGCAAAAAATAGTGAAAAAGGAAAAGAAGAGACAAGAAAAAAGATGTCGTAAGATGGTCCTGCTACAATGTTGTACATGGTTTGATTTCTAAATTTCTGTGTAAAAATGTGTAACTATTTTTTCACATTACATAAGGAATTAAATGTTAGAATATCTATAATTGTTAGGATATAGCAGGTCAATTTTATGTCTAAGGTGTTTGCTATATAGACAGATAGTGATTTTAAGCTCACTGCCTCTGTTGCAGGGTAATAATTTCATTAAGCTTTTCTTCTGGATATATAACAAAGTTTTAAACCAAAAATTAGAGAGATAGATGGGCTATAAAGATAGCCAATATGTTGGCCCTAGCCCTTCAAGATCAGCGAGGATTCAGGATATAAGAGCACCCGTGCTGTGGCATGCTGTAATTAAATGGTGTCCCAAATTTTCTGATTGAAGAGAGTATGAGGCCACAGAATAAAGAGATCAGTGATGTATAGTGTGCTTAAGGAAAGTCCTCTAGAAAGAAAAATTTTTCTCAGGCTTTCACAGAGGGCAAAGTGGTCAAGCAATTGCTGTGACACATCCAGACGGCTCACACTGACAAAAGATTGACAAGGTGCTGTACATTTTTCTAGAGTAAATCCTGACCTTTTGAAATACAAAAGTTCCATTTTTAGTCTTATAAATCTTGCTTTAACTAGGTCTTAACCACTCAGCAGAAATATCTAACCGTGAGGTGTAAAAAGTAATGTCATATCAATATGCTAAGCTGTGAAATGCTCAAGCCAACAAACTCTGATAATTATCAGTGTGCTCATAAGCCACAACTATTATGGACTATTGCACTATATTGAGTTATTTTGCTGAATTCAAGTACCTACAATCTTAGGACTGGCTTCAAATATGAAAAGGTCCTTTAAAGACTTCTCGAAATACAGCTTCTCTAAGTGCAGTGGAACTCCCATCTCTGACAAATCACAATGAAAACGAAAAAGGGGTATATGTTGGGAGCCATGAAGCCAGGAAATCAATCAAAAATGTGTAGGTGGGACTAGGCCCATTGTCTAAACAAGCTACCTCACTCCTGAGCTGAATATCCTGTCTAGTTAAGGTGACCTATTAGTCATTAGGTAGCCTCGTGTCAGATGTTACTAACTTTGCAAAAGTGTAAATAAAAGACTATTAGAATAGAGATACAGCTACTTTCTCTTAGTTCATTGAGAAGAAAGGTTTATGCTAATAGTGTTTAGACAAGGCATCATGTATGCACTTTGTTCTCTAAATAACTACTATGAAGACAACAATATACTGTGTATTAGTTATTGTAACCATCCTACTAACCTGTTTTAAAATTTTTCATTGCCATTTTATCTTTTTTCTCATGAAAATGAACAAAACAGTTTTTAAAATCTTAATTTTTTCCTTGTCTTTTTCATTTTATTTTAAATAGAGTGTAATAATTGATGACATTAGAAATGGTACACATTTAGAAGACCAAGATGAGAGGTATTCAGCCACAGGTTTCATATCACACATTACTGTCTACGATGTCATTACTCAGATCACTAATATCAGCATCCAGAGTTAGTCAAACGAAACTTCTAAACACTAAATGCTATTTTAAAAAACTGGCATGTCAGCTATCCTGAATATTTGCTTGCATATTTTTCATACTTTCCTTTTTTCTTATCTTTTCTCCTTCCTCTCATCTTTGTTATTTAATCCTCTAGTTCAGTTTGTTTCCATTTCACTATAGTTATTAAAATTTCTCACACTAGGGAGACAATGCGATATTTACACATGTAGTCTGATTTATTTCTCTACTGAGCACAGCCTCTAGCTGCATCCACGCAGGGTTTGCCTTTATAGCTGCTGCTCAGCTGATTCTGTAATGATCAAACCGGTGATGACAGTCCTGTTTGCCTTTTACTTTTGTATTCCACCCTAAAATATCTTGAACTAAGTGAAAGATACAAACATTTTATCCTTGGGTTTCTTATAGATAATTTCTTCTTTTATATGTCATATATTTTGGACTATGATATATTTCAAGTTGCACTATATTTATGACAATAAAAGGTGAGTTTTTGTTTTACTTTTTTTGAATATTTGAAATTTTAATTTAAGAATAAAAATAACAGAAACAAGGATAGAAAAAGATTAACAAGCAAGAGTACATATAATACAGAATTTCAAAACAAGAACAAAAATTTAACAATGGTTGTATTATATATTTTCATTATCAAATCTGTTTAGATAAATAGATATAGGTATTAAAATTGGTCAAATAATTAAAACTTAACACTTTCAATAAACCTTAATTTTTTAACTCTTCCAAATGCATTTTATATATAAGTCACTCTTCTAAAAACAATTATAGGGGTTGAGGATACAGAAAATGCAAGGTCCTGAGTTGATTCCTAGAACTCCCCCCACCAAATTTTATTTATTTTTTCTTCTTTTGAGTTCTTACACTAGGGAGACTATATGATATTTACATATGTAGGTCTTATTTATTTCACTTATGAGTATATCTTTGAGATGCATCCATTTATATATGAAGTCTTCTAGTTTATCATTCTTTATAGCTGAATAATATTCCATTTAATGAAAATACCACATATTTTTCCACCGTTCTTCAGATGATGGCCATTTTGGTTGTTTCCAAGATTTGGCTATCACAAATTGCGCTGCTATGAACATAGATGCACAGATATCACTATGATATAATGTTTTCAGTTCTTCTGGGAAAATTTCTAGTAGGGGGATAGCTAGATTAAATAAGACTTCCAGCTCCAGATTTTTAAGGAGTCTCCAAACTTCTTTCCATAATGGTTGCACCAGTCTGCATTTCCCCCAGCAGTGGAGAAGGATTCCTTTTTCCCCACAGGATGACCTCTAACACCACTCCTATTCATTATAGTTCTAGAATCATTAGCTACAGCCATTAGAGAAGACAGAGAAATAAAAGGAATAAGAATAGGTAAAGAAGAAGTTAAATTATTGTTATCAATGCATGCATAAGTTTGTAGCCTTTGCTTAATACATTTACCTGAAATTCTATATTTTCTATACATAATGAATAGATAACAGGTATGAACAAAGAAGCACGAATAAAGCCAGAATGGAAATCATTCTATACTTAGGTTTTCCAGCACCATCTAATTCCTGATAAGATTCTTTTAGAGGCATAAGCATCAGTAAATCTATTTATAAAATGATAACAATATTATTACCTATTTCCTAATGCTAATGTGACTTTTGACATTTTAATATAAATTACCATACACAATTCCTGATATAGAGTGGCTGTTCCATAAGGGTTTATAATTCTAAGGGAATCAACATGAAAACAGCATTACAGTGCAGGTTTTCAGAAGGAAGAGAAAGAAAGATTTTTGCTGTCATCAAAGTGGTGTTAATGTCTTGAGTAGAATATATGTTGTTTCACAAAGTAGTCAGCTGACTTCTATTCTCTTTCTGGTCCTTCATTTGAGAATTACAGCTATAGTTTTTCAACTATATAGTTTTTCAACAAGAGTGGAGCCTGTGATTCTATAATACTGGTTATGAACTACCTTAGAGAGAATTTGTTTCTTCTATTATGCTTCAGTCCACATTGTCTCAGGCTAGCAATAAATAAAATATAATTGATAGAAAATAATATTTGCTCAAAAAGTGCTTTTAGCTACTGACTTGTATTTCAAAATTGTTTCTCTTGAATCACCTTCTTCTTCTATTCATACAACTCTAATTCCTAAGAAATTTCTAATTAGCTAACTGAGAAACAACCTTCTCTCACCCCACACTTTGGCCACCGTGTTAATCTTCTGGATTTGTCTCAATGAAGTATTTATTCAGTCCTTTCTAGCACACATTTGGCATTTGAAGAGCTGGCATTTCCTTTGCTTGTCTCTGGATACTAATATTTAATCATACAATCATAGGAATTGGAGGTGGATGAGACTTAACAGTTCACTCTCCATCTGCTTGCCAAAGCTGCTGCTGTTTTCCCTACGACTTGGCACTGAATTTACAAAACGGTGATGTGTCCACTCAATATTTGAAATGTCATATATTTGCACAAATATCAGTGAAACCTATTATTCAACATTATATATACATATACCACATGCAAGTATTTCTGCATAAGTATTCCTTAAATGTGCACACAGAATGGTCATCATCTGTGACTGCTGTCAGCTTATTAACTCTATTGTTTCAAGTCCAGTACATGGTATAACACACAGGAATTACCTAGAATGTTACCTTTTGTATGCAAGCTCCAAACAGCAATATCTTTTAATATCTTTTTTTTCATTTTTTATTGCTTTTAATAAAAAATAACGATACAACAGTTTCAAAACACATTAGTGGTACATCCCCAATAATTAATATAATGCATATTGTTGTCCTTGTAGTTATTCAGAGTATGGGATACAGACATCATAATTTTTCTAATTTTATTGGTACAAAAATTTCTTCTCATTGAGCTAAGAGGAAGTTGTTGTATGCATAGTTCAATATTCCATAATCATAGTGGGTTTCTGGCAGAACTGGGTATGTCAGAAGCTATTGATTTAACCCTTTTATAGCTCATTATATTAATCTCAATTTACTTTTTATGCCTTGTGATTAAACTTTTCTGCTGGGTGGTTAAAGGCAAGTTAGGGTTAGGGTTATGCAGGTCAAGACCTGCATAACAAAGCGTGTAACTTTTATATCTCTGAACGTCAGTTAAATTCCCTCAGGATTTACCTTGAAACCATGTATCATGCTCTGTAAAACTGTTGTCAGTGTCAGCCATGTGGATGAGTCATAGCCATTGCTTGACCAATTTGCTCTCTGAAAGCCAGGGAGGATGTTTACTCTCTAGGTGACTCTCCTTAGGCACACTATACATTGCCGATCCCTTTCCTCTGTAGTCCCATAATCTCCTTGAACAGAAAATTTGGGAAAACACTGAGTTACAGGACATTATTGTACAGGTTCTCTCGTGTCCTGAGTCCTCACTGACCTTGAAGGACTAGGGCCAAAATATGGGCTGTCGTTATAGCCCTTCTTTTTCTCTAGTTTTTGGCCTGTAAACTTATGTTCTTAAGGGCGCTGTCTTTTTTATGGTTTTAAAGAATAAACACTTCCTTCACATTTAAAATTTCACTCTAAATTCTTGGGTTTTTGAAAAAAAAATAGAACAATAAATTCTTGCATTTTAATATTTCTATCATATTCTGAAGGCACAATAACGTTTTCTAAATTCCAGATTCATAGTGACAAATTGGTTTAAAACATTAAAATCACCAAATATTGTATTCATTTCCAAATATTTTCCTGCCTAAGAGTCACATCCTCTTTCTTGAGCATTTATTACATTTCTTTAGCTTCAGTTTACGAGGAAATGTGACTTCAAGGATATTTGGAAATCTGCTTAAAAATGTTTTGCCAAGTTTATACTGATGTTAGGATATGTGATATGTGATATATGTGATATCCATGTACTTTACTTGTCTCTGAATTTTGGAATTCATACAGAATTCTGGAAATGGAAAATATACTTATGCATAGGTATAGCAATCGTCAAATGAATAGCTACACCCATGCCTGATATCCTCTGCAATGACTGATGGAAAATACCAATTTGAAGTTAAGTCTAAGATGCTTGATACTAGGAAAGACAATGATGTTAAACTCAAGTGCCTATGTTATAGAGTAATAGTATCACAAAGCTTCTCTTCTGGAGGGTTAAGAATGTCAGTTTATAGAACAAAAATTAGAGAAAAAGAAGGGCTACGAGGCTCTCCGATATTTTGGTCCTAGCCCTTCATGATCAGTGATGACTGAAGACATAAGAAAACCTGTACCGTAACATCCAGGCGATTAAGGAAACACAGAGGACAGAGGAAAGGGATGAATGAAGTATAGTGTGTCTAACAAGAGTCACTTGTCAGGCAATGGCTGTTACTCATCCCGATGGGTGACAGTGACAACAGTTCTACAAAGCACTGTATGTAGTTTCAAAGTTAGTGCTAAGGGGATTTGACCTTGGAAGATACAAGTTACATGTTTTGTTATACAGGTCTTGCTTTAACTTACCACTAACCACCCAGCAGAAAAGTTTAATCATAACCGGGCGTGGTGGTGCACGCCTGTAATCCTAGCACTTGGGAGGCTGAGGCAGGAGGATTGGTGTGAGTTCGAGATCAGCCTGGGTTACAAAAGTGAGCTCAAGGCCAGCCTGAACTAGATAGTGAGACCCTGTCTCAAAAAGATAAAAAAAAAAGAAAAAAGAAAAGTTTAATCATAAGGCATAAAACACAAAACTAGATTAATATGCTGATTTGTAAAAGGCTTAAATAAACAACTTCCAACATTGCCAGTTTCACCAGTAATCCACTGCAACTATGGAACACTGGACAGTGTATACAACTACTTCCTCTTAGCTCAAAGAGAATAAATTTTTTTTCTTTCTTGACCAATATAGATTAGAAACTTTATCATGTCTACACCTGTGCTCTGTACAACTTCTATGATGACAACATTATGCATTGTATCAATTATTGCAAATGTTCTACTAACGTGTTTTAAAACTGTCATATTGTCATTTCTTATTAAAAGTAATACAAAATTTAAAAAGAAAATGAAAAATCAGATCCTGTAATGCTGTGGGCAAACATGTTCCATTTAAGAACTAAACCTTTTCTCCTCAGTCATGCCAATAAATGTTTTAATGACTTACTAAAATACTGTCAAGCTTGAGATCAAATGATAAAGATAAGAGGTAGGAATTTGGGCAAAATGATACAAAGTATGGCATATATTAACCCAGTAGTCGCACACACACACACACACACACACACACACACACCAGTAAAATTGGCTGAATTCATGTTTATTTCTTCTCGAACTCAGGACCTGGCACTTGCCAGGCAAGCACTTACTCCACTGAGCAATCTCCCCATCCCTTCTTGTGCTATATACAAGTGCTTTTCTTCCCTATATAACTGTAAGCTCTTTGAAGACTGAGGCTATGACTCTTATCTCAGCATCTCCTCCTTTTTGTACATCACTTGTACTTATAAAGTCTAAATAAATAAAAATATGTCACGTGAAAGAAAAATACATCACTTGCTCTGTTTTAATTCTTTGAGATTATGATAAGATTTTCTATAATTTCTACAGATGGTCAGGATGTAAGAGCATGTATGTGTGATTGTACAACATTACCCAGCCTGGAGATGCTCTGTGTACCACACTGCTGCAGCTCACAGGTGATTATTCAAGGCACTGGTATAGTTCACTATGAACTGATACATTTTAAATGCACAGTCTAAGAGCTCACAGTCCTCCACACTCCTACTCAGCCACCCAATCTCCAATGTACTCTTTGAGTGAATATGCCATAGAATTATTCTTCTGAGAAAAGATATGATAAGCCTCTAAAAGAATAACATTTCCAGCTTCCATAACATAGACTTGAAAAGTTTGCCTGAGCTACAAGCTCAGCATGTGGATAACACTGCAGTGCCAATTCATTTAAACAGTAAACTACAGGAGACTCAGTTCATCTTTGTGCCTCAATTTCTTCATCAATATAAAGATAATAGTAGTTAATAATGTTTGCTTCACGAGGTTGCTTCAAACATATCCTTAAGATAAGCAATACAGTGTTTGATCATATCTTTTATACAATAACTGCACAATAAATGATACCTATAACTATTCACATCAGCACAAGAAATTCCAAGGTTTGACAAATACTGTACTTTCTATCTGATTACTTCTTTTTTGCAGAATACAATAATTTACTGAAGGATATGATGCAGCAAGGTCCTTGATAAAGTAGTTAATGAAGCACTGTATTTAAAAATTATTTGAGCAATGAACAAGTGAGGTAAACAAGCAACTTTTCCATCTCATTAGTAGTGTTATCCAAGGAAATTAGTTTAAAGCTTTCAATTCCTATGAAAAATTCTAGAATTTTTACAATGAAAGAGATCTATTAAGTGGTTGCAGTTTTAAAAATAAAAAGTCTTTTTTTTTTTTTTTGGTCTTTTTGAGACAGGGTCTCGCTATGTAGTTCAAGCTGTCCTCGAGCTCACTTTTTATAGCCCAGGCTGCTGAACTCACATCGATCTTCCCACCTCTGCCTCTCAAGTGCTGGAATGACAGGTGTGCACCATCACTCCTGGCTAAAAGTAAAAAGATTTTTGAGAGTTCTCTATAATTCAGTGGATGAAAGAGTTCTAGGTATCCATTTGTTCTCTTGTCAATACTTGAGTTTAAGAATAACCTGATATCTATAATTCTTTACAGTCAAGTAATTGTTTTAAATTCAATCTTATTTCCAAGAAACAAAAATGTAGAATATAACACTTTTTCTAAAGTAATACTATAAAATATGTGTGAGGTTTAATAGTTATGCTCTTTTGGTGTGTTAGTCATCCAAGTGAAAGGCCAGCCAAGTAGCTCAGCAGATTAAAGCACCTGCGAGCAGGTGCAGGGGCTGGGGGTTCAATCTCTCAGTTTGCTATGCCAGCCCAGCCCCGGGGCACACTAAGACAGCAGTTGAGACTGGATGTGGTGGCACGTGCCTGTAATCCCAGCTCTTGGGAGGCCTTAAACAGTCAGATCACTACAAGTCCAATCTATTAGTGAGACCCTTATCACCCTTCCCTAAAACACAAACAATAAAAAAAAATAAATAAATCAAAGTGTAGAGGCATACTACCACTTATCCTGCACAGTGATGGACAAAAAGTACAGAGAAAATAAAAATATTTCAATAAATTCATATTGTGTTCTGAGTTCTGAAAAATGCATATCTGTGATGAGAAATATTTGCAAAGTTTTATCTTGAGCTCCCAAAAAATGTGATCATCTCTTCTATATTATCTCCCTGCTATCACTTTTTTCCTAATCTTTTAAAGGTTATAGAGCAGTTGTCATCAATACAGGCTTTTTGTAGGTACAATTATATAACTTTTTCACATTACAAATTTTCCAGAATTTTTGTTATGTGGTGAAAGAACCAATTTCCTATTTTGTCGATAATTTTAAAATGTATTTTAATTTTGTGTTCATTTCAAAAATATATTTTGAAATCATATTCTTATGTGTATGGATCAATATGTGATTACTGTTTTGAAGGATAATACAGTTCCAGCATGTGTGTGCTACATGCTTGACACACTGTGATTTGTAAATGTACTTAGTAACATGTTGATACATGTGATAGTAATTTTGAGCAAACATAACATTTCATTATACTACCATCAGTCTTAACTGCCCTCTTGGGGTGCAATTAATTAATTAATTCATTAATTAATGTTCCAAAAATTTGTCTGACTACTACTTGCTGGGATCGCTATGAGTCAACTATTATTTTAAATTGATGACATGGCATGAAAAAATTGATGAGACTTATTCTCTCAGAAAATCTCTGCTTTGTTCAGAAGAGACTCTTTTTGATTAAGTAAACAAATGAAGAAAGAAAATTTCAAGGGAAATCATGATGACATAAGTATTTTAATTAAGAGTTTGAAGAGTGACAAAAGGAGGTACATTATACAAGGACATATCACAGTAAATACAAATACTTATGAATGCATGTTAATATACATGGGAGTATTTTATTTCAAAAGTTCTATGAAAAACTGTAAGTTTCCTTTTTTTTTTGTATTTAGTATAGAATCAACAGAGTCTCACTACACAGACCAGACTTGTAGTGATCCTCCTTTTTCAGCTTCCTAGGCACTGGGATTACAGGTGTGCTCCACTACACCCACTCTCCGTCACCCTCTCAGGTTACCCCATAGGCAAGGTTGGCATGGCAGGCCAGGGATCGAACACTCAGCCCCTAAGTCTGCCTAAACAGGTGCTTTAATCTGCTGAGCTATCTGACGAGTCCATTTCCTTTTTAATAGAATATATTTCTGAAAAATATATCTTCTGTGAAATAAGTATTTTGTATTCACCATTGGAATTTTATGACACTTTTATTGATATATATATATATATATATATATATACACATATACATAAATGCATTGATTAATGACTTTCATTATAGAATGATTCAAATATATAGTTCAAAGTAATGATGTATAGCTTATGGTATATGTAGTTTATATTAGATTATATATTATATATATGTATATATATATTTGAAAAGGCTTTTTCTATTTTAAAATGCAATAATAGGGATGGGGAGAAAACTTGGTGTCTAGGTGTCCATCTGGCAAGTACAAGGACCCGCATTTGACTGGTTACTACATGCAGTGCAGGCCTCAGAGCCCCTGTAGCATGCCAGCCAAAAACTGGGCATGGTGGCACATGCTTGTAATCCCAGAGCTGGGGAGACAGGGACAGGAGGATCACTATGAGTCTGAGCTGTGTAGCAAGAACCTGTATTAACAGTAAAGAGAGAGAGAGAGAGAGAGAGAGAGAGAGAGAGAGAGAGAGAGAGAGAGAGAGAGAGAGAGAGAGAGGGAATTCAATAATAATGACCTATAGAAGGAAGTACCTTCTAACATATTCATATTTTTCTTGCATTTTCAAGTTAAAATACCTGAATTTACTTATGTAAGTTATGGGAGATAAGAATTTAATTTATTTTCTATACAATTGATACTCAATTTATCTGCATGCTTTATCACAAGGATATCCTTTTGCACCAATTTAAAACACAACTCCTTGAGTCTATGAGCTCCTTTTCTTGTTTCTAAACCAATATTACATTCTCTTAATTATGTTATTTCCGTTATAACTTTTGAAACATGAGGTAAATTTCTTTTCATTTCACATTCATATTATGTGAACTTCTAGTGGCTTATTTCCTCTTCTAAATTAAATTTATGCGGAACATTTAGAGTTTCATGAATAATACAAACAGAATTTTTTATTATATTAGAGTGTGTTTATAGATTAATTTGGGGGAGTATTCTTTTCTTTATAATATTAAAACATCTCATTCAGAATGCAGCTTAGTTCACCTTTTATTTAAATCTTCCTTTATGCCCTTTAGTAAAATTTTATAGTTTTCTTCATAGGAGTTTTATGCTTATTTTTATTAGGGTTATTTTTATGCATTTTGTAGTTCTGTGGTTATTGTCAAACAGATCTTATCATCTGTTATGTTTCATCATTGCTATCACAGAGTAAAGTTATAGAAAGTTTCAGTTATTCTATTTTGTAAAATGGCATTTTCTTCTTCCTGTCTAATATCTATATAATTTATTTATTATTATTCTAATGTTTGTGCATTTCGTTTTGCTTTGTTTCTCATTTGACTTTATGAGAGATTCCAGCACGATGTTGATTATTGGCATTACTAGGGAAAACATTTTCTTCTTGCTGATTATGAGATACGTCAGCATTTCTTACTATAATAACTTATATTTTCTTCATACATGTCAAGATTATCATTTTAAATTTCCAGAATGCTATGGTCTTACGTAAAATTTCAAAATCAGAATTTGGTGATCATTTTAAAGAAAATAGCCTTTAAACAAAATTATGATTTTTATGTCCTCCTTTGATTATTTAGTGTGGTAAATTCATTTTGTACATTTTCTAATGTTCAACAAGCCTTACAGTTCTTGACTAAAACATACTTGTTGCTGTTATGTTGCTATTTCTAGGAAATTTATGGAGATGAATATTTAATTTAATATTATTGTATAGCTACCTGTTGCTATATTTTGTCATATTTTATTCATTATGTATTTATTTGCTATTTTTGGCTTTTTTGTGTATGTGGAACTGGGGATCAAACGCAGGTCCCTGTACTTGCAGCCCTGAGCTATCTCCCCAGTCTGCCATTTCTGTTTTTGTGTCTTTATTTACCATGTATATTTTAAACCATTTCATTTAAATTTACAAAGACAGTGTTACAAATAGGGTCATATCATTGTCACATACTATCATTCTTTGGCATAGTTTTTAAACATTTATCCTATACGTTAACCTCTTTATTCCTAATAGCTTCAATATGTGCCTTGTTTCCTCTGATCTTGAAGAAAGCTTTTAATTTGTTGATATTTTTAGTTTGCTTGTATTTTCCAAATTAATTATCTCTGTACTAAATGTTATAGCAAATAATGCTGTCTTTTTAATTATGCAATACTCTAACTTCTTACAAGCTCTGACAATTCTGAGATTTTTGAAGTGAGTGAAAAAGAAAAAAAAAAGTCATCTTTAAAATTTTGTAAATTATCCCTTTTACTTCTACAAGACTCACCTCCAATTCTTGCTTGACGATTCTTACTGTTCCATTCGGACTCGATACGCCCTGATAGTGTCATCTTCCTAACACCTTCCTTCACTTTTCGAGCCCCAGTTGGTAAATCGCTGATATATTGTATCTACAATTCCACCATTTTGAATTATGCTGTGTCTTAGTTACTTTTTTTTTTTTTTTTTTGAGACAGGGTCTCGGTACGCAGTTGAGGCTGGCCTTGAGCTCACTTTTGTAGCCCAGGCTGGTCTTGAACTCGCACTGATCCTCCTGCCTCAGCCTCCCGAGTGCTGGGATTACAGGCGTGCACCACCACGCCCGGCTTAGTTACTTTTTACTAATTCCTGGGACAAATACCTGACACTCAAAATGAATGAAGGAGAGGTTTATTTAGCTCACTCACACTTTGTGCAACTTTCAGTTCATAGTCTGCTGGCTCCAAGGCAAACAACAGCAGTTCTTTGAGGTAGAAAACAATGAAGAGCAGGGGAGGAGCAACAGCTGTGGAATCCATCAAGCCTGTCTCTTCCAAATTCTGCACTGGCGCTCCAATGAAGTGGCATGGATGGGAAGACCAAGCTCCTCTAAAGACCAGGATTTCTTCAAGGAAGCGGGCCAGGGCACAGCTGTTGCAAAGTCTTCCTAAACTTGTTTTATATACTTTTTGTACTAAGTCACTCTGGGGTGGCCCATCTAGCACTAGGGTGAAACCAATCACGCTGCAAGGTGGGACCAATCATATCCCAGGGTAGGCCCTCCACATCCTGCAGGATGGAGCTCCCACAGCCCAGAACCCAGGCAAGCTTCCTCAAGTTGACACAATATATCAACTACCACATGATGGTAGAAACAATATAAACATAGGTGTGCATACTTTGCTGTGGTATGATGTTTTTGCTTCTTCCTGAAAGATACCCAGATGGGAAATAGGCCAGAAAAATGGGACTACTAATTCAAATTTCTGATTAATTGTACAGCGGATGCACCACAGTGGCCTACACTTGCAGCAGCGATGAAGAAGTGTTCTTTTTTTTTCCCCACAGGCCTCCTCCAGCATGCGTTATAAATCCTTATCTTAAAAGAGACATTATTTTTCTGGAGGGAGATAGAATTTGGGCATCATTTATTTTGTGTTTCTCAAGTAATCATTGATGTTGAACCTTTTAAAAATATGTTTGGGACTGGGACGATAGCACTGTGGCAGAAGTGCCTGCCTGGCAAGTACAAGGTCGTGAGTTTGAATCCCAGGCCTGCCAGAAAAATATGCTTATCTCCCATCTGTATTTCTTTCTTGGATAGTATCTGTTCATCTCAGATGACCTCTTTTGGATTGAGCCTTTGAATTTGGAGGATCTTTCATTTTCAGTTCTTTATTCTAGATTTTTTTTTTTTCTTGTTTCGGAACTTTTGTTTGTTTATTTTTATGGCCGGCTCAGCCTGCCCTGAGGGCAGGGCTGGGGCAGCATGTGGTGCCGGGGATCTAAACGTGGTCCCTGCAGCTGCCTAAGCTTTCCTAAGCAGGCGCTTTAGATCACTGAGCCATCCTGCCAGGCCCCTATTCTAGATATTGATAAATGAGAGTATAAGAAGAGTGAGGAGCATTTGCCTTTGGTCTGGGGTCGTGTCTACTCTGCTTCTCTGAATAGCATAGATGACAGCCTATGGCCTCAGTACCTGTACACTCATTTGTTTTCTTCTTCCCTGCCCAGGAGTGGCAGGTCTTCAAGATGCAAAGGGGGTGCTGACTCTGCCTCTTGTTCTAATGATTTTTAAAATATTTGTTCAGTTGCTTTATTCTCTGTCTGTCTCTCTCTCTCTGTCTCTCTGTCTGTCTGTCTCTCTCTCTCTCTCTCTCTCTCTCTCTCTATATATATATATATATATATATATGTGTTTAGAGAAGGGTCTAAAGGTGTTCAGGGTCTCACTACTAGATCAGACTAGTAGTGATCTGCATATTTACAGCCTCCCAAGAGCTGGGATTATAGGTGAGAGCCACCACACCCAGTCTGAATTGCCATCTCATGGGAGCGGGGCCGGCATGGCAAGTCTAGGAATTGAACTCCCATCTGCTACACCTGCTTGCAGTTGCCTTAATCCAGTGTGTTATTTGGCTGCCCCTGATTGCTCTATTCTTAACTCCGTTTAACAATGAGAATCATTAAAAAATTAAGTAAACATTTATTTTTAAAAATTGTGTTGGTGTTCCTGTATTTTATCATTATTTCTGCAACCCTATGTGTGTACAATGATTTTGGTACCAGTAGTAACTTCCTGTAGTTCAAAGCAGCTGCTATTTACAGTCTTCTATTACAAATTCTTTCCATTTTGCTGTTGTGGACAACATCAAAGAACAAATATCCCATTTTTCACTTGCCAGTTCTTAAGTAGTACCATTGTCTATTTCACAGGAAGATACTTAATCTTTGACATTACAGGAGAAGTTGCCAATTTGTGTCTCAAATTGATCAGGCAAATTAATTATGCTCACGGAATAGTCTATTGTTTCATTAATGACAAACATTTTGTCAGTTAGTGTATTTAGGCTAAACTGTAATCAGTAATGTGGTCATTTTGGCTGCAAACTTACCTAACAGATTTTAAGACATAATCCTCTAGGTTTTGTCTGCCCTAAATTATGTTTCTCTCAGTCCCTGAGAGAGAGTATTTTAACACAACAGTTTCTATTTCACAATGATTTTACCTACATTAGAAAATATTATGCCTAGATTAGTTCAGATTATTGTCCCCCACCCCTCCAGTCCCACTAGTTTCTCAGTTTGTGATTCTCAATTTGGGACTTAGCCTAATACTTCAAGTTTCATTTTTATGTTTCAGCCTGCCTGCCTCTTTTGACTTTTTAAAATATGCTTACTCTAGATTCTATGATACAGTCTCCAATTGTCTGTTTAATTTCTAATGCTTACAAACCTCTTCTTTCTAGTCTCATAACTATGACTTTAACTTCTTCCTTTTACTTCAGGATGCCCGTGTTAGGCCTGCCTGGTTCTATACCTATAGTGTATCCTGACAACCACAGCAACACGTATACCACCTGAACGTTTTACAATGGCTCTTTACTGGCCTCACTATCTCAACATCTGACCGTGCTTCATGTACACATGGAAAAGTTGACTGGCAGATCTCGTAATATATAGCTGTCCTTCTGAATATTTTATTGTTAAGATTAGAGTTAGAATTATGAAGAGAAGGTAGGCTTGTTTGATGGCAAGACAGCTGGGAAAGGAAGAAGAGGGAAGGGTGGGGAGGAAAGCCAGTAAAGGTGATCAAGGTGTGACACGCACGAGCAACAACTCTTCCTGACAAGTGTAATTGTTATGCATTGCGAACGTATATACTAATGAAAGATGAAAGTGAATCAAGACAAATAATAAAGACTTGAATATTTCTGGTGTAGTCCTTTTCAATTTTCTGAATGGTTACAAGGTACAACTTTTGCTGAGAAAATTGCTTCAGAATTAAGAGTGAAATATGAAGTCCTAGAGCACACCTGGATGCCTTTCACTTTAAGGGACTGGAATCACAGCTCTCTGATGTGCCTTTCAGCATGTATTCCACGATATGATTTCTCCTTTTCCTGTTGGTTCCTAAATTGCTTATGAATAAGGTTAATAGAAGTGACATTAGAATAAATAACAGGTTGAAGTAAGTGAGGCAGAAAAGAAGAAAGGATCCCTGGTTTTGCTGTTGTTGTTCATTTGTTGTTTTGTTTGCTCCCTCACCTGCAGCCTGGAACAAGCTAGAAGGGCAGCTATTAAAAATACCAAGCTCCTTGCCTACAATATCCTTGATGAATAATATCCGAGAAAGAAAATTTAAATCTACCACTGAATATAAAAGAGAATCACTAGAGAGAAATAATTTATGAATGAGATGCCAAGGGATACATGCTATAATTTATTTTTATATCATGATCTTTGTTCAGAACACTGCAAACTCCTCTTCAGAAAGAGTGCATCAATTATGAGCAAGAAAGAAAAGGGATATTTTAATACTAACGTATATATCTTTTGTACTTACTGTATGCTTATGCACACACACTGATAATAGATACTTTGTTGGTTCAAATCATTACAAGCTGTGAACCATGAAGAGAAATGAGCAATAAATAAAGGTCCTTGCTTCTTTTAATAAAATGTTCCTGTGTCAGAACCCAGAGAATGCCTTGTATTCACAATGAGCTCAGATGTAGTCTACCCGATTCTTGAAATGAAAGAGCTCTGTGGCCTTTTTTAAATTAAATTCTGAATATTCTTTACTGTGTTATACACATCCATGTCAAAAATCTGGATGGTAATTATATATGCAAAGTAAACCTGTTATTGATTATTAAGTCAAAGTTCTTGATATTTACATAACTGTTCCTTAATATGCATTAATAACAGTTAACGCTTGTCCATTAATTTTTGCTGTTGGTCACCTCTCTGAATTTTTTGGACATATTCTTGTGTCTAAAACTAACATCGAACCAACAAAATTGACTTTATAATTGAGGAAAGTGAGCAAAGAATGGCTGAGTGACTTATTGAAAACTTAAACTCTAGAGCTGGGATTTCGATCCAGACAATCAGAATTCCAGAGCCCTTGTGCCTATCTACAGTAGTATGCTACTCTTAACTCAATGCTACCAGAAAAACAATGATTATATCAGGAATATTTTGAAAAGATTATTCAGCATTTTTTGACTTTAGCATCTTACAAGCAAGACTTGCAAGCATGATTTCTGTAAGGTTTCCTTGCATTGTGGACAGTTTGATGATCTCATGGGAGAAGAGAAGATGATACTGAATAGAGATAACAATGTTGGAAATGGCATGGGATTAGTTCCAAAAGGCAGCACTCATTAAAGGGAGAGTTACACCTAATAGCTAAAGACACAGGAGTCCGTCCAACAGTGAGTAAGCTGGATCTTAAAGTCTAGTGGAGAAGCAGACATTAATGAGAAATCACATCCATATTAAATGATAATTATGATAAATGCTATGTTGAGCAAGGCTTCTAAGTGCTGGAAAAACACATAATTGAGCATTTAACCTGACTCTGCAAATGATAAGAGATATTCACACTGGCAGAAATGTATCATACCCACAGGACAAGGATGCCAACTTCAAGTTGTCCGTGTACTGGATGGAAGGAAGGAGCTTATTATAGTTAAACTGGTGGTCTCTAAAGTGGCATTTTTTACTTGGGATGAAAAAAGTACTAAAACTTTTATTTACTTATTTATTATGCTTTTATTACTCTTATACTTTTAAAATGTTCATTTCATATATTAGAACAAGATATAACATGGTAGTACACTTGTAGTTATACATCTTTATATAATCATAAATTAGAATTGCATGCCCAAAGGCTTTCCTACTTGGTCATACAACATGAGAAAAAATATTTGAGCACCACATGTGTAGCAAACTAGACATGATACATTATGAATGAATTCATGAGTTGGTGGTGAAAAGGAAGAGAAACAGAAATTTTTCTGGCTGAGCTGGGAGAGCTGATTAGAAATCGTTCATGAGGTTTAGTCAATTTTCTGGGGCTTAATAGAAAAGGAAGCAATTAAAAATATTTGGTGCAGAAAATATACATTTGATCATCTGCAAACAATCTACGATGTCCACCAAATAGATTTCGGTTAGAAAAAAACTAGAGAAGAAAATAAGTGAAGCTTCATATTCAATTCTAAATTTATCCTTTAAATGTTAATTTATATGCATTTCTCTCTTATGTTACCAAGAACTGTGTCCACACCTTGCCTCCGAGGCCCTTGTAGGAGCTATTACGTTTCTCTCTCAATGTTCAACATGATGCCTGGCTCTCAGCAAATCTTCAGTCACTCACACTTGGCCCATAGTGTCCAGAGTAGCACAGGCATATGAGTCATGCATGGAGCACAGATTTATCATGTTCCCAAGAAATTCTTTTCCCCTGATCATTCTTACTGACTCTATTCTTCATCTCAATAAAGAGTACATATCAACTCAGAGCTCCACAGTGGAACAGAGAGCTCACTGAATACCTGCAATCCTTGTGCCTTATCGAGGATTGCGAACTGTATCCCAGATAAGAATACTACCTCATGTTCTCCTTGTAATGCCTCTGTGTTTGGCAGCATCCTCACGAAACTCTTTGCTTAGTCTCCAGAATCCACATGGTCCTTTCTCTTTATCAACCTAAATGTACTGGATTGTTAGCATGTGCTGGTATTACAATTAATGTTATCATAGTATCTCCTTTAAGCCTCAACATAATCCAGTGAATAATGTACTATTATAATTATCAACTTATCTTTAAAGAAGACAAAATTCAGTGAGCTCATGTAACTTTTCCAAGTTTGGTCAGCAATTAAATCAGAACAGTTATTCCCACAATTTAGTCTTTCCTATTTACATTATTTCTGTCCATACTGTTCTACACTCTACTCCTATACTTACAGATGAATGCACACACAGTATGTTCGTTCACAAATTGATTTATGGATTAGTTTGTGCCTTTATGCTCTCATTAATTCATTTGTTCTGTTCTCAGTCACTTACCTGTGTATTTAATGGCTGATTATTCATTTTAACTTATTACACATGTGTAGGACTCAGTCAGATCAGACAAAGACACTTTTGAAGTCTACAGTCTGTGAAGCGGCAAACCCTAAACCCCAAATGCACAAATGGTCCTTGGTCATTCAATGACAGCAAATAGCAAACAAAAATTTTATTCATTAACTATAAACTGATGATGACACTTATTCTAGTTTCATTGAATTAATGATTTCCTCTCCTTGAAATGCCCTGTTTTATTCTCTATTGAAACTTAAATGGTCAGATATACAACTTCCTGTCATCTTTCAGTCAGAATTCATTAACTCTCAGTTCTGTCTGCGTGGATGATGCTTTACTAATCCCTCAATTATAGTAATTTTGCTCACTAAAATTCCTTAGAATTTTAATTGATATTCAATTTCCTTAGATTTTTAGGCACATTTCACAGAGTTTTGCTGTGAATAACAACAACAGCAATAATAAAGCAGTTACAAAGAACCTAACATGTTGTAAATTTTCAATGGATATTGACTATATCCACCTCTATTTTACATATTAACATCTTTAACTTTAAAACACTCTTATTTTTATTTATTAAAAGAAAAGCTCAATCACATTGTAAATAACTGCAACTAGCACGTGATTGGGACAGAGTTAGGTGGCATTCACCTTTGATGGCTCAGTTATATTCCATTATCTGTTCTTTTCTCCATTTGTCTTTTTTATTTTTGCTGGAGTGCTAGTAATTCAGAGGATACTAGAGAAAGTAAAAATTTGGTAGTTACCCCTGATTCCTTACTTTCATTCTCTATTCTTTTAAATCTACCAGAAAATCTTATGGCTTCTGCAAAAATGAGACCTTATCTTTAGATTAAGGAAATCACCTAAGGCAAACTACCAGAGAAGAAAAGCAAATGTCCTCATGGACTGATATACAAAGAGATTTGAGGGCTGCCATGATAGCTCAGAGGTCCAAGCACCTGCCTAGGCAATTGCAACAACCTGGCTTTGATACCTGGTACCACATGTCGTGCCTGTCATGACCAGGGCATGCAGAATAGGCCATGCAGATGGACATAGCGGTGCACACCTGTAATTGCAGAAATGAGGAGGCTGAAACAGAAGGGCCACACTGTGTCCTCCCGTATGATCCCTAAAAACCTTTTCATTTCTCAAAGGACTAGAGAGCCAGTAATTTCAGAACCATTATATTTTCTGCTACTGTTTCCTATAACACTCCTGCTCCTTTTGTTCACATGATGGCAAGCTTTGTGTCATGATATCCTCCCAAAACCTAGTGTGCTCATGAAGGCTATGTTGTCTACCAGCACTCAAATCTAGAGTTTGTTGTCTGTTTCTGGGATTGGGGTGTGAGTGCTACACATGCCTGGTGTGAGTGTAGCCTGCATATAACATAAAGGAGGAAAAGAGTCTTGTTCCCCTTTTGCTCATGTTGCTTTTGCTATTTTCTGCTTCCATGAATGGTTGCCCCTCTGCCATATGGCCCCTGCCTTCAATCCAGCCAATATAGACTTAAACCTCGATAAGCTGTTAGATAAACAACCTTTTTTCCTTTTCCCTTGGGTGCTGGATATTTTGCCCCAGAAACAATGTAAAAGTAACTAAGACACATAGCTATTTCTTTCCCTCCCTTAGATCTTAACAGACTTCACCCAAGAAAGCTTCCCTGACCATTCTGCCTAAAGCAGGGTAAAAGTCCCACCATTAATTTCTGCTGAACACTCTTGTTAATTTATTATTGTTTGTTATAATTTGAAAACCTGTGTAAAAATTCACTTTTCCTTTGAAAATTATGTGATTACATATCGTCTATAGATATTCTCTGAATCTGATTCTGAGACAAGGATGTGAATCCAAGTAGCTTATTAGTATTATACAAAGAACAAGCAAAAATAAAAGAGTAGAAAGAAGGAATGTCATTTGGGTGCATCTTTATTTCCCTTGTTGTGCCAATACATCGAAGCTCCTTCCTAAACCAGTGACAGTTACAGAAATCCTTCAGAGTGGGACAAATGACCTAAGTTATTTGCACACCATTTTTTTTTAAATGTTTGAGGAGTGGTTTGTGATGGACCATGGACTATGTGGGTTGCAACAATTTGTAGCAGAAAAATTTGCCAAGCAAATCATTGAAGTAGATGAGTCAGTTTTCTTAAGATTAGTCAGTATGAGAAGAATATGGCTGACCCCTCTATCTCTCTGTGGGGAGATGGGGAGTGGCGCACCCTTCTTTTCATGAAGAGAGAGGCAGAAGTTTTATTTCAGAGGATGCATTAAGGTATGCAGCAGAGAGAAAAGTGAAATGAGAGAATGGACAATAGGGTTAGTGGATAATAGCTACATTTGTATAAGAGACTAGGATTGTATTAGTCTTGTATGTTATGGTCTGGAGCCGAAAGAAAAGATGAGAAGACCCAATGAATGGAGCTTCAGATGTCTCACTCACATCTCTTGAATTGATCCCAGAGCTCCAGAAGCATCTCCTTTTGATTTAGGACTATAACCTCTGTTGACCTTCACTATTTGTTTAACACTAGGTTTACACAATTGTTAAAGAAAAGGATTCTAAGGAGGGGAGAAGATAATCGCCAATGTCTCATATAAGGGTAGAGACATCAATCAGGATAAGCTTTTAGCCACCTTCTTAAATCCCAGTTTTCTGGAATCCCTAAGTAACAGATTATAACCCACCCTAAGCTTTGTTTATTGTTCTTCCTTTCTTTAAGATGCTAGTTTATCTCTACAATTAGCAAAGTTAGTTTGGACTTATAGTGTGTTTAGATCCTAACTAAAAGGAAAGAATCAATTAGTTTTTGTGCAATGTTAATTTTTTTCATTTAGATTATTGTGCTGCTTGATACATTGTGTCAAGTTGAATCGTCAAAAGCTTAAGTAAATCAGACTCAGCAATTCCACACCCTAGGGCATGAAGGCCCCTCTCTCGGGCACAGAGGTCTCTACCATAGACTGACTCATCATTAGAAAGAGTCATCACTAGGAGCTGGGGAGATAGCTCCGAGGCACAAGTGCCTGCTGGGCAAGTGCAAGGTCGTGAGTTCGAACCCTGGTCCCACAAAAAAAAAAAAAAAAAAAAAAAGTCATCACTAAATATATATAAAAGGGAACTGAAGAAGGATGTAGCATTCTACTTCCTCAGGGGATTTCAGGTCCTCACAATCAACCTGGAGGTCATCTCCTGGATGTTAGTGCAGATTCTTCAGGCTCTGCCTTGAACCCTTCAGCCACCTGGTGTAGACTTATTAGCCATCCCTCACAGACTCATCAGCCTTCCACCTCAGACCCATTAACCTCCGGATATAGACTTTCCTGGAACACTGCAGTGAGCTCTGGACTTTGGGCTGACTAATCCTTTAGTCTCTGATGTGCAGACGCCTTCTGTGTGCTTTCCCACCCAATTCTGTGGCTAACCGTCATAACCCAATCTTGCAATTTCTAATACATTTGTACATCTTCTGTTATATATGTTTCTTGTGTTATATCTGTTCTTCCAGTAAAACACTGTCTGATACAATTATAAAATTTTATTAGACTTCTACAGGTGTTATATAAAACTACAATGTAGTGGAAGTAGTAAAATTAAAGAAATTCATTGCCTCACAGCACTGAAGATTAGAAGTATGAAATCAAGTATCAGCAGGGTCTTACTTTCTCTGAACAATGAAGAAATTTCACTTACCATTTCTTAGTTTCCTGTGGTTTTCTTGCCATCTTTGTTGCTCTACAATGAGAGTTGGATATCTTCAATTTTCACCTCCAACATAACATTGAATGTTCTGTATCTGGGTCAGCTAATCAGGCAACAGCAAGCAGAAATATGGAAACTATACCCAAGATTTGGAGGCAGATTTATTTAACATCAGACCAGTACTGAATAGGAATCAGAATGTCAATTTGTGATCTCTCAAAATGTCAATAGGAATCAAAATGTCAATTTGTGATCTCTCAAAAACTAGGATTTGTATGAGTCAAGCAAAGAAGAATAGAGGACTCTTACAAAATGAACCACCTGGTGGTTTATATATGCAGAGTGACCACCTATGCATCATAGTGGCTAGATGTTTCTAAGAAACAAAAGTAGCAGGACTATTACCTGGGGAACTAATAGACTGAAGTACACTGGCTGTGTGAGGGAATCTTTTGCTACTATGAGAACACCAACTATGAAATTGGGTGTGGTGATACACATCTATAATTCCAGCACTCAGAAAGTTGAGGCAGTAGAACTGCTGTCAGTTTGAGGCCAATAAAATTTTTAAACAATAAACTATGTTGGACTATGGAGAAAAATCTTCAATATATCTTCTAAGCTTATTATATATGCAGGGTTTTTTTTTTCTGAATAAGGTTCCATTGTGAGGTAGTAGGTGTTAGGAATTCCAAATATGCTTTTCAACGAGGACACAATTCAACTCATAAAAAATACCTTTGCAGCCAAATCTAGAGCCGACTTCATTCTAGATTAAATAATGCTGCCACTGTTTTCAAGTTTCAAATCAATTTCAAAACGAACTAAAATTAGTCCAAGGCTGGGCTTTCTGGTGCACCCTTACAGTTCCAGGGCTCAGGCGGTCAAGGTAGCAGAATCCCTCTGTGCTTGAATCCAGACTGGGTTACAAAGAAAAAAGAAAAGAAAAGAAAAATCATAATAAGAACAAAAGAAAAGAGAAAACTAAAACAAAGCTCTGCTCCAAAAATGAAATTAATAATCTTTAGGATTTTTATGTGCTTTCAATATTTGGCTGTGTAATGTGGAAAGAGGAATAATATTCAACGACATTCCTGAAATAGTTCTATGACCTCATTAAGGCAGTAACACCAGGGCTTTTTTATTTTAAAGACTGTAATCCAAATATCCCACAAGTTGACTATTTAGCTGCACTAAAGTTTTCTGATTTTAATTATTATTCAAAAATCACTTTTGCTTACAGACATTTGCTTTTCATTTCTTGGTATTTATAATATTTATCAACTCTAAGACTAATTCAAGGAGCACATATAAATATTTATCTCTGATTTTACTGCATGTATCAGTAAAACCCTCAAAAAATTTCTGTACAATAGGACATGAAAGGTTATTTTGTACCTGATTGATAAAATTAATTTTGTTAATTTCTCAAATAGTAAAATATTTGACCACAAATTTCTAGCAGTCTTGAGCATGCGTGTGACCATTCAGAAAAGAGAACCTCAGTGTAACGCACACCCAAGTCTACTGAAAATGCCTAAATTCATTCTTGCTTTATAATGACTGGCATGATGACTCTTATTTTCCATTTGACTCAGGACGGAGGGTAATTGTACTGCCTTCACAGCTCTAACATATGAAGAGCAATAAAGCCAGATTATTGTGAAAGTACATCAGCGGGATATGGCAATAAGCAAAGCCAACTACAACTAAGAGTCAGGACTTTGTTTTAGTAAAAGAGTCTTATTTGGATTAGAAAGCTACTAGTTTTGCTCAAAGTTATATCGAGCTCAGTAATCCAAGTAGCAAAATTAAACTTGATTTCTAAGTTAAAAAAATCCTGTGGTATTTGCCATGGTTTCATCTATTTCAATAGTTCAAAAATAATATTTAAGAGGGATCAATATTATTAAATTTTTCATGTAAATTGAATCAATTTATTGACATGAAATTAGTCATTTGTTAGTGAGTTTTACAGACATAATTTTCAGAAGTTTTCTCAGAGAAATGAAATACTCCTTGCTAGCAATACTCTGTGCTATTACATTTAAAAACAAACCTATTGAGGCCAGGGAGATAGCTCAGTAGAATAAGCACTTGCCTGTCAAGTGCAGGATCCTGAATTCAATCCCCAATACTGGAAAAAAACATAACAAAACAAAGCAACACCAATGAAAAACTATTTTTCTCTACTATGTGGGAAGTAGAGACTAGTGATTAATAGGTAGAGAAAGATGGCTGGAGTACATTACTTTTATATTATTATGCACTTCTTTCCACTCTTAATGTAAATAACTATTTCTCTGTCCTTCTATGTAATTTATATCTTATAGAAAAATAAATGGACTGGTGACATAGCTCAGCACATTCAACATCTGCATAGGCAAGCTCAGGGAACAGGGTCACTCCCAGGCACCACATCCTGGGTGCACTGAACTGGTCCCCGATACCAGGCATGGTGGTGCACACATGTAATCCTAGCCCTAGGGAGGCTGAAAACAAGAGAATCACTATGAGTCCAGGCTGCACAGTGAGACCCTGCACCAAACAGATTAAAAAAGAAAAGGGAAAGGAAAACTACAAAACTAAAGAAATTTAATTAATCCTTGATATCATAGATAACTCATATAATAATTTAGCACATATCTTTCAGGTTTAGGGATGCGTGTGTGATGCTATGGGACCTACTATGTATTTTCTGAGTTTTATCCTACATATAATTGCCCAGGTTTAAGTCATAGTATAGTGTTTCAATCTATCATCTGTTGAGTGGTGGATCCAGGTGCCAGGGAGCTCCCAGATCCAAACTGAAGACTATGTTTTAACCAGTGCTTGTTAGAGAGGGGTGCCTGGAGAAAGCAAAAGTCACTTTCTTTTTTGAAAAGAAACAAACTTCTAAAAATATAATTTTTTATAAAAATATAATTAAAAATGTAAGAAAAATCCAGTACCCCTAGCCACAAGGGGCCAGTCCATAAAGAAGACTGGGAATTCAATTTTTTGAAAATATTTAGGGAAAAAGAAAATTGTTACTCTGTAATTGACAAATGGTCCCAGTGGGGCTCTGTTTTGATTGGAATGTGTTCTGTTTTGTGAACATGTACATGGACTGGAGTCTACTGAATAGTATAAGGTTCAGAAAAGATGGTGGGAAAAATCTTGATTTTTGATATATATCTCAGTAAAGGCCTACTACAACTGGAAAAAAGAAAAGAAAAAAGATATATCTATATATCTATATATCTATATCTCTATATATGTATCTATCTATCTATCTATCTATCTATCTATCTATCTATATATATATACCATTTGAAAGCATATGTCATAAAATAATATGCATCTTGGCTTGCTTTCCACATGGAGACTAAGAGGGATGTTGCAACTTTATCCTCCACTGAAATTGTTATACAATATTTCAGATTATTACACACACGCTTCTGAGTCTGTTTCAGTGTTTCCCACATCTGAGCATCCCATATTTTAGCAGGTAGATATGAAAGTCATGTTTGCAACTACATGCTTGCTCAAAGTGGAAGCTGATTCGGATCTTTTTAAGCTGTGCTAAGGAAGATGCAGAGTGTGGCGCTTGTGGATCACAGTTGCCAATCACAGATTTAATGCCTCACTTGAGGCTTCTTTTATTTGACTTATTAATGAAGGAACAATTACCATGACAAAGAAGATTCACAGAAAGTAAAATTTGTGAAATAATATCTTTATTTTCTGTGGAGGAAGGAAATAATTACTGAAACAAAATTCGGTGAATGAGTACAAAGCAAATAAAACCCACACAAGTACATGCATATACACACAAGGAAATCAGCATTTATTTGTAAGAGTCATAGTGTCTACTCTGGGGGCCAAGGAGATAGCTCCATGGCACAAGCGCCTGCCTGGCAAGTGCAAGATTGTTAGTTTGAACCTGGTTCCGTAAAAAATAAAATAAAAAATAAAATAAAATAAAATAAAATAAAATAAAAAAGTGACTGTGCAGAGTATATACTCTGCTTAAGAGAATGATAAATTTCTGCAGCCCTGCCTTACTATAGTAAGAAAGTTCCATTTCTTACGAGTGAGTTCATAAGAAAAAATTTACTATGAAATGAAAAAGGTCCTACCCTCATTCCTTTGATTTTCATCCCATGTATTGGACACTTTTCTTACAGCCTGATTAATGTTTAATTTGTTAATCTGAGATATAGATGTCTATGTACATGTTGATAAAATTAGTTGTAAATCACAGTTGATTAAATTTAAAAATTTATAAACTTAAAAAGATCTATCAAAGAATTTTGTTTTTTCTTTTTCTTTTTTTAAATTGAATTTATTGGGGGAAATATGAGAGGCACAGATAGACCAAGTAACACAAAGAAAAATCTGAAAACGTAAAATGCCCCTTCAGACCAAGGTGGGATTGACCTGGACCTCTCCAAAATAAAGTAGAAGGTCAGGAACATTCTCTGGTAGCCACTGAGTGGGTCTGAGCAGCTCTACCAGGACATTGGTGCCAAACCACCCTTACTGAGGCCGGGAGCCAACAAAGGCAGAGAGAGATGGGAGCTTATTGGAAAGTCTGAGACAGGGTCAGGGGCCTTCACAGAGGCCAGGCTCTGGGCTTGAACACCTGAGATACACTGAGTGACTCCATGCCTTACTGGAAGGTAAATGTCTAAGCTGTTTCTAGGAGACCCCTGGACATATCCCTGTGCCACATCACATGAGATTGTCAGGCGGCCACCTAGGCTTCACTAGAGGATGCTGGGCAGCGCGAGATTCACCAGGACTGCATGAACCAGGAATACACTGAGCTCATCACCATCAGCATCAAGGAAATCGCAGACTTTCTCAGTCTACTCAATTTATCCTGCCATGCAAGGCTTGCAACCCTTAAAGAGAAGCTGGCAACATTGGAGTGGAGGATGGTGCACACCGAAGAGCAGAGGACAAAGGTTGAGACTCTTGGGTACAGCTGCAGCCCCTGCTGCTGGGACGTGCTTCACAGAGCACAGGCTACCTGGAGAAGGCCGGTAGCCACAGCTCCTGTTCTCCTTCAGGAGCAACAGGGCTTTTTCCTCGTTTTTCTTTTTTCTAAAGATCCAACCTTTGAGGTCTGCTATCAAAGCAATTTGATTAAGACTTTTTATTATCTCTCTTTTCTTTTATGCAGCTGGACACTGTTTCATTCTGTAGATATGCTCTGCATCAGAGATTAGAAGTTCACTACAGGCATTTACGCTATAGCCAGGATCTTATGACTTTAATTCTTAGCAATCCATATCACTATTTTAACTTCACATAATTGTGCATATGTGTGCCTAGTCTCAATCCTGAAAGGAGAGCTGCAGCTTTAAAGGTTGCATACATTTTAATACTAACATAATTATTAAAAGTGTCTCACAAATGTGTTTTTACACTCTCACTGAATCACAGATCATATTAAATACCCCAATTGAGCCATCTGTTTTGCTGTTGTTGTGTGTGTACCTATGCTAATACGAATCAGATTTGCTGATGTAAAGTTCCTGGACAATAATAATAAACTTGAGAAAGAAGAGCAATCAGAAATGAAGGTGTCTGCATTCCAGGAAGTTAAAGAAAAGTGATAAAATAGCCCCCAAAATGGTGAACTTAAGTGAGAAGGAATGGAACTTACCAGAAACTACACTGCAGAAATCTTAGCGCTGCAGTAGTACCATGCTATTTGAAACTTTGGAAGGAAACATAATCATGCAGCCAGTGTAGCTGCCTCAAGAGTTAGGCCTCAGGAAGAAGTCAGAACAGAAGGAAAAAGAAAGAAAATTTACAGTTTTTTCCCCCACTGGTCCATCTAACATGCATTTTGTGCTTAACAATAAGTAAATGTCTCTTTCCAAAAATAAAATAATCTCCAGCAGCTTAGCTGTTTATGTTTTTCTTGTTGGAGGTGCTGAAGATTGAGCCCATGTCCTCATAAATCTTAGACAAGTGCTTGTACAGCCCAGCATTTTATCTTTCTAAGAGCAAGGGTCCCTTAGCTGCCCAAGCCGGCCTTGAATGTGCAAACCTTCTGCCTCACATGCCTGACTAGTTGGAATACAGGCATGTACCAAAACATCTGCACATAGCTCTTTACATTTTGCTAACTTGAGCATAGATGATAGGTACCTGTGAACTGGCAGGAGCTATTCCAACCTGGGCATGGAAGAAACAAGTTTTCTTAGTAAAATAAATGATTAGAAGAGATAGAAGATAGCATATTACTGTGATGGATTTTTAGAGGTCACTAAGATAAAATGTTGGTTTACTGAGTTACATAATAACAGAAGGAAAATAGAGAGTAAAAGAAGACAGAAAAGAGTTTAGAATCTTGAAAACTCAAAAGCATGGCACCTTACTTGCATATAAGAAAATGATCATTAAGAATTGGCAATAATTAACAATAAAAATAACTAATAATTAATATTAATCATCCACCTAATTATAAAGGTTTAATAACTTGAAATATTTAGGAAGCCCACTATATACAGAAGTGATCATTCCTCCTCAGGCCAATGAGAGAAAACCAGATGGAGCCGACAGACAAGTGGAACCATATGAAAAGAAGAATCGTAGAGCTGGAGGAAATCATAAGAGTGCATTAAGTCCTGTCTCAGTTACTTTTCACTCATTGCTGGGACAAAGTACCCAGCACCCAAAATTAAGGAAGGAAATATTTATTTAGGTCACCGTTTGAGGTGGTTTCAGTCTGTACTCCTCTGGCTCCCCAGCAGAGTGGCTCATGGCAGAGAGCAGCAGCATATGTTAGCAGAAAACAGGGAAGACGAAAGGCAGGGGCAGCAGCTGTAGCTTCTTGTCAATCTCTCTCACCTCCTTATATTACAAACAAGCTAGCCTGGGCCTAGCACTGCTCTTGCACGGGATGAGGATTTGTATAAACTCAGTATCCCAACTCTCTGCTGAGTCACTTAATTAAACTTCTAAACCTCTCAGTTGACACAATGTATCAACCAGTACAACTGCCAAGTTATCAGAAAATATGAATTCAGCTTTGTTATACATTAGTCAATTTTCACTACTCCAAAACTGAAGATATCAGTTTGCCCTAGAATACACAGTCCTCCAGATGAAAAAGTGACAGAGCTGGTAGTATGTTTCAAGGGAAAACCCAGTGACTAATAATAAAAGCACTACTTTGACTGTTTCATCATTTTCCTTGAGCTAATTTTCATTGTTCTGAAGCAGGTACAACAGTATAATGTCTGTTACCAACCAGTTGTGAGCAACAAATCTATGCATATTTGTATGTACAAGTGTATAGAGCATGTCAAAATTATCACCGTAAACAAATAAAGATTTTTATGTTTAGTTTCCTTATTCACAACAAAAGAGATATCATCTATCACATTTTCAAAAATTTATATTACTTAGAATCCTGATCTTACCCCTATCAGTTTTCGAATTCTTAGAATAGTCTTAGCCATACATTAGGGAAAGACCCAGAAACATTTTTAATTAGTATCTTTTTTTTTTCTTTGTTTTATTTTTGCTTTGTTTTCAAAGCACTGCCATGTTCACTCAAGCTGCTTTTCAAGCCATTTGGAAAAGGAGAGTCCATAATTTCCATACCCACATTCCAGGGTTTAAGGGACCTCAGCATCATCAAGCATGCCTCCATCAAACTCAAATCCTTCATGCATTTGTAAGAATATTTTGGAGAACCGAAACACATCAGTTACAGTTTACGGAATTCTATCCTTCACAACCAAAAGGCTTCTATTTTTGTTTTGATAATATTTCCTTCTCTAATATGACAATCCTAGAGGAGAAGAGAGTTTCTTTGAACAAATTCAGTATAAAATCCTTGTTCCTGTTTGTGATAGCTTAGAATCTTGCTTTGTTTTTCAGGTGTTCATATAATTGTGTGAGTAACACTTCTGAAACATGTTTTATCCCTGTATAAATTAAACAGAAACTAAATTAGCTTCATAAATTACATTTCTCCAGCAATGTAAATAGTTCCTGTGGGAATGTTAAAATATTTCCACCTATTTTCTTCAACATGGCATTATTTTACATTATAATATAAAATGAATGAAAGATGGGATTTGCTCAGCACTATCAGGTCTGAAAAGAGAAAGAAGAGAGAGAGAAAATAATTTGAATGCAAGCTCATGTCTCTGCTTCTCTCTGTGAGATTTTATCACTTATTCAAAATGATGACAAACGCTCCAGTGAAGAATAGTTACATCTCCTGACCTCCAGAAAGGATTCTGAAAAAATATCGGAGGGATTGCTTTTGAGAAGGGTTTCAAGATCCTTAAGACGCTGTTATAATTTGAATTCATCCTCCAAAGTTCATGTGTTGAGAACCTCAATCTGAATACAGTGGTGTTGGAAGGAGAAGGCTAATAAGTGATTAAATGATACTGATTTCATCTCCTTGGTTGGATTCATTGTTATTATAGGAGAGGGTTAATTATAACAAGAGTAAAGTGTTTGAAAATGAAGTTCAGATCCTATTGCTCATAGTCTCTTTCCATTAGCTTTTCCAGGCAGGTTTCGGGAGGTGGAGCCTGTTCAGGGTTGAATAGGTCAGGAGAGCTCTGCCCTGATCAGTGGGTTCATATGGTTATCGCTGCAGTGGATTATCCACATCAAGAGCACATTGGTATAAGAGTGAGTTTGGCATTTCCTTGCTCTCTGATCTTATTTTCTGGCCTGTTTCCTGTCCTCTATAATGGAATGATGGAACATAAAATATTTCTTCAGATGAGACTTCATATCAACCAGAACCATGAGTCAAATAAATTTCTCTTTGCTGTCAACTATCCAGTCTCAGATAGTCTGGTACAGCAGAACCTACACTGAGACAGATGTACTATCCCTTGGGAGAGGGGCTGGAAGCTACAAGATGTGTCAGAAAGCTGATCGTAATTACGAATGACATAAGAGAGAATATGCCCGGTATTATTGTGATAGAAGGCTTGCTTTCTTTATTATACTAATATTTTATTCCCTTTTGATATCTGTTAAGGTTTCCTTCATTAATTCCTCATCATGAAACAAGGCAAAAGGGGGATCCAAAGTGGAAGTAACTGAATGCCTGCTATCTAGAAAGTCTCCTCTCAGGAAATGCTACCTGGTGGAAAGTCTATCTGTCTAATAGTGGTGTTTTATTTGTGAAGCATATTTCTTCATTCAATGGGAAATGCTTTACATTGATCTTCCTTGACATTGATTTATTATTGAGCCTTCCAGTATTTTGGTCAGAAGGATGAAATATTTCTCTTTGGGGACAAAATGCTGAGGCTTTCAAAAGCTAGCCATACACCAGCTCAATATATCTAAACAAAATGTGTCGGTCCCTTTACTGCATATCATAACAAGATGTACCTGTCACTAGACACTGAAATTATGCTCTGCACAACAGATTATGTCACTGTTGCTTCATAGAAAAGTCTTCCTACTAGCCACTCATTTTATAAAGAATGCTTGCCTCTAAAATACATGTGTCCAAACTCATTAACTTGAACTCAAGTAGTTTGAATGTAGTCACTGAAATTCCTGCAGAGAGCTGCAACCTTGGTACATATACAAAATCCATCTTTTCTAAATTTTATTTTGAATCTCACTATTACATGAACACAGCATTTCTAATAAGATTGTTATTTTGTTGTTGAATGAACACTGAGGAACACAAAACCTGTGTTAAAATGCTATATGATGGCCCTTCTTATAAGCTGTGCAGCTTTGACAACTTGCAAAAGTATTTCTAATTTTGAATAAATAACCTAAAAGTTTCTACACAGGTCTCAAATTCTTTTACTCTGTGAGCTTCCTTTGCTGGTTTCTGCTCTTGAAAATGTTCTCTTGGGTTCAGTGCTTAAGCGCTATCACGACAATGTTGGAAAACTAAAAAATATTTTTCTGAATGGAAATAAAAGCATGGACACACTGAAGCAGGTCAAACAAATATTTCTCCAATAAAAACTCTTAATTCTTTGCTCCCTGCTGAATGGTCCTCATCCCTCACAATAGTACCTGATGCAGCTTTTAAATTAGTTTGCAGAGGACCTGCTTTCTTAGAACAGTCCAGTCAATAGAAATGCCTCATAACAAAATGGAAATAATTAGCTTAAAGAGGTGATAATTGTAGTAATTACACAGTACTTTTTTGTTTCCCTAGGAGGGTGCAGATTTGCAGACTGTGTGCTATGGATTCAGCTTTGTATCTCCTACCAAAATAAAAAGAAACCATTGTGTAATTGTGCCATCTCACTAAACTTCATTTCTAAATGTAAACTATAATTAATTATTTTCTTTTCCATTAAAATCATCTTTACTAGTATCATATATATTTAAAAATTGCTAAATAAATACACATTAATATTATTTTGACCATGTTGCAGAATATAATCCTCATTTATTTTCAGTTTTTTATATCACTTAAGTGTAAAATTCAAGAATTAAGAACTATTGCGTCATTAAAAGGCCAAAAAATAAAACAATTTATAACCCAGAAGTCATAAAGATTATGATTGTCAGATAAGATTATAAATTTTAAAATAACACGTTATGATGATCATTTTAACATTAATCAATCGATTTGAAGTGACAACTGATTTATTTTTGTACCATTATCCATTAAAAATATTAACATTGTTCTAATAATTTTTAAAATTTCAAAAAGAAATATGTAAGAAAATAAATTTCCAGAAAACATTTTACTGAAAGTCTCTGTCAAGGTTTTACACATAAAAAACAAAGAATATCTAACGTGAATGAGAGAAAGTAGAAGAGTCAGCCAAAGAGGATGCAGGATGCCCCTGATGAAAACATCAGAATGCATATAAAAAGGAACATTAAGCAGAAAATAAATTGCTGTTCAAAAAAATATTGAGTAAATGACTATGCATTGGTAGCAGTAATTTTTTTTGACATACTGTATTCAGATTTTTCTCTACAAAGTCATAGATATTCCTAGTTCCAAAGTGGACTGAAAACTAGAAAGTTGAAAATGTTACAAAGATGGTGAAATTCCATGAGACAAAATAAAACATCAGTTTGTGTAATTTGATTGGTTTTCACTTGTTTGGAGGAAAAGGAATATGCACACATAAACACACATTTTGGTATGACTTTATAAAGATGAATTATATAGAAAGTCATATATAAACATGTGAATTTATATATTCAAATAACAGCTATTATTTTCATCATTGTACAATGGTTCATCATTGTTATATATATTGCACACAATTCTCTAAGTCACATACAAACATGGTCATTTTCCTAAGCATCTAGAATAGTTGATTTTTATGAATTGCTAAAAAAGAGATTGAAAAACTACTTTAAAGGTATAATTTCCTAAAACATGGAGTTCACATTGCTTTTTCTTCATTCTCTTGAAATTACAGCTACAAAATGTAAGAAGGAAAGCCAACCAATTCCCAGTTTCATGAATAGTAAATAGGAATCGGCAGAATATAGCGTAACTTATTAAATTTGCAGCGTCTTTTATGAACCTATCAGTACATTGTCTGTCTTAAAGAGCTTTCCATTTCCTGCAAAGGATGATAAATATAGCAATAAGTTCCTTTTAAATGTTTAAGTTCTAGAGACCAATAAATAGCTTCTCTGTTTCCTACTGGAAATTATAAAAGTAATTATCATGCACATATAAAAATGCCTGCATTTATTCCTCTGGATAGGTTCTACCAGATCAGCTGCAGGAAGTTGAAGAAATAACAGTAAAATGGTGATTAAAGCTTCTTTTTTTATGTCAGCTCCAGATTCTGGAAAATAACATAAAAATTCTATCTACTTGAAAGTTTCATACCTATCACTGAAAATTTATATGTAAGGTATTTTAGGACAAATGAAGCAGCTATCATTATTTGACAGATGTAGCTCAGCGAAGATTCCTTCAGTGGCAAAAGAAAAATTCTGGCAAAAATTCAGAGTCACTGAAGGTTGTTTATTAGATATCCAAGAACTGAGAACAAATGAGATTTTAAACCAGTGATTCCCAAAACGGGATCTGTAGCTACATGGACCCTCCTGGTCTCTGTCAACTGACTTATAAACCAACTGAAAAAAAACAAAAAAAACAAAAATGCATTTTTTTCAGGTACATGCAAGGTGCAAAAACACAACATTGGTAAAGCAGAAGTTGTTGTAAATCAGATTTTCTTTTTCAAAACAAATGTTAAATCCTTTCTTTTCTTTCTTTCTTTCTTTCTTTCTTTCTTTCTTTCTTTCTTTCTTTCTTTCCTTCCTTCCTTCCTTCCCTTCTTTCTTTTCAGTACTGAGGATCAATTTTAGGACCTGGCACATGCGAGGCAGGCACTTATGCCACTAAGCTGTCTCCCAGCCCTCATTTTCAACACACATGTCTCTAAGTGGTCAATGTTTTCAAGCCTTTATTTTCATTTTCCACAAAATGAGAAGAAACTTTTACACATTTCTGAGAGATATTATTGTAAGTAGGATGCTATTCAGCACTATTTTATTTTATTTTATGCTATGTTATTGGTTCAGGGGATCGAACTTGTAACCTTGTATTGCCAGATAAGTGCTGAAACCACTGAGCTATCTCCCCAGTGTGATAGGTAGCACTCTTGATGTAGATACTGTCACTATTATTATATAATTATTTAGAGCTGGAGGAAACTTTCTACAGACCTCCTCTCTGTTCTAGTGATTATGAAAATATGATTATTGATAATCGTGAGTTTTTAGAACTAATTTTTGTCATTCAGAAGCCCTGTTGTCACACATTACTTAGTAGTACTGCACATTTATGCCCACTTGAGCAACTTAATTTTTAATACCCTACCTTATCATCACCGTTGCTTTGAATTGGTTATAATTTTCAATTATTATGATTATAAATTAGTTTATGGTCAAAATTTGCTTTGTATTGCTATGGTCTTATTACTAGAAATTTGTTATAAAATATTTTATTTTAAATTTAGCAAGTAGAAACTTGTGGGCTCAGTCATCCTGTAGTTCACTGTCTATGTCTTATCATTCTTGTTCTTATACAAAATGTGCAGATCAGAATAAATTAAAGATCCTTGTTCTGGTGGTGTAAGGGAACCAATAGACTTTTTGAAAAAGTCAACATTTCTAGTGAAGAATCTAGATGATTAACGACATAGAATTTTGTCAAATATTTCTTAAATGGAAATCTGCTATAAATTATTCATTTCCCTTTGTCAGTTTTCATCTCCACAAATTATCTTGTTATACAACCCTAGCTTTCCTTTTTCCATTCTAGTTTATATCTTCTCATTCTAAAGATTTATTGCCATCAGTTGCCTTTGCACAGCCTAAATATTTCATTTGTGAATTAAAAGAAGAATTGAGTATTCTTTCTTTAAAAAAAAAAAAAAAAGTATTTATTTACTTATTTGGTACCATGCCTCATTATGTAGACTCAACTCCAGTGATACCCCTGTCTCCACCTCTCCAGAACTGGGATTACAGACATGCACCACCATGTCCAGTTGCAGCGGCCAGCACAGTGTGCCTGGGGTTGTGGGGGCAGTGTGGCATGTGGTAGTGGGGATTGGACCCATGGCTTTGTTCTTGTCAGGCAGGCACTTAGACTGCTGAGCTATCTCCTTGGCCCATACTATTTCTTATGTTGAGTCTGACAAAACAAACAGATACACAGTATTTTGTATATTAACATCACCAATGGTCACAATCTCTAAGATTTTCTTAATGGCCATGAGGCAGTGTAGATGAGATTACTTGAGATCCTTGGATTATGTTATCTTATTCACTATACCAGAGAGGACAGTAGAGAACTATAATATAATCTCAGTGTGCATTTCATCTTAAATACAGCGTATCTAGGTTGCATCCTCAAAACATTATGACTTTCCCACTCTTCTGCCTTCATCTCACTTGTATTTTTTTCCCCTAAAATCACAGTTGTACAACTTCCACTGGAACACTTTATGGATAGATATCAGTGTACTTTCTGGGCCTGTAGGTCCTACGTGTAGGAACAGATAATAAAGGAAACTGTGGAATACAAATCAGCTTTAGGTAAAGTTATCCCCTTTACAGTAATACACTAACAATGTCCTGCACAGCAGAGAGAAATAGCTGAAAATGTTCTTACCCCCAGCTAGAAGCATAAAGTGACATGAAGTCTTCCAGTACGATGCTCTGTGGTGGTAAAAACATCATCTTAGGTTCAAAGTCCTCTCTTTCAAGAAAGGAATGGAATTTTTCAAATGGCCACTACTGATACCTGAATTTATCTTCCAAAATACTCTAAGAACAACAAAACAAGATCCATACAACTGATTTTAGATCAGAATGTCTCCCTTTGAATTGTGTTTTAAAAGTCAGAAAGCTTTATTTTGGCCTTTAAAAATAATATCTGAGAGCTAAATTTGGCTTTGTACAATTCACAAGTTCAGTGACCTAATAATCACCCTCTCTTCTCTTATGTTTTCATTTCTATTTTAGCGAGACAACAGCTGTCAGAGAGAGACTAGAAAATGCAGAGCAGCATATTTTCTATGAAGATACAACATAGTGTATAAAAAGAGAAGCAGTGTCTTTATGAAGAGACAGACCAGGCCAAACACACAAACAAACATCCAGTCTTTTCATTTTTCTGTGTCACTGAAATGCTATATGACCATGCATTTAGACTTTTATGTTGAAAGATTATCCCTAAAAATGCACAAATTTAAAGCCATATTCTTGATGAAAAGATAACCTGACAAATCATTACTAAGCTTTATTTTTATTCAAATTAATTCTATTTATTAATCAATGACTTAGTAATAGCCTCATAAAAAGTTAATGGATTGTAGGAAAAAATTTAGACTAGAAACTACTTCTACTCCATGTCTTGCTCTTTGCCTGTTTATACCTTCCTTTTCTTCTTCACTGTTTTCTTCTGTTGCTCCTTTAAGTTAATGTTTTGTTTACTGGGTGCCTAAAATGGCCCAGATATTTACTACGATTTAGAAGCAAAATAACTGTTTAATTTAAGCACAAGAGTGCTTAAGCCACTGACTTCCAGAATCTCTGTGTGTTGTCTCTGTGTCTCTCTCCATCTCTATCTTTGTCTCTGTCTGTTTGTCCTTCTCTGTGCTTCTCTGTCTCTGTCTGTCTGTCTGTCTGTCTGTCTGTCTGTCTGTCTGTCTGTCTCCAGAAGACTGAATAGAAAAGACTTCAGAGGGCTGTTGACATTTTGCCTAAACTTACAAAATAGTGAACCTGTTAAGTGGGAACTTTTATTAGCTGAGTAAATAGCTGTCAAATTTGGATCGCATCTTTCTTTTTTAATGTATTTTAGTACAGAGACCACAGGTTCTCACTACGTAGATCCAACTTGCAGTGATCCTCCTGCTTGCAGCCTCCCTAGTGCTTGGGTTACAGGCGCAAGTCATGTTATGCAGTCTCCATGGAGGTCTCAGCGTGCCCAGAGGATGAGGTCGGTAGCATATACTGGGGATTGAACTCCAGTCCCTGAGTTTGCATAAGCCTGCACTCTAGTCCACTGAGCTACCTGGCCGGCCCTAAATTTGTAACAAATTCTTAGTCCTTGTCTACTGGCCTTATAAAGTTTTTGACACTGCTTCTCAGCCCTTGTTGCCCTCCTGGCACTGCGTTTCTTTGTTATCCTTTCACGTACCTGGTGGCAACTTTGGGTCTTGCTGTCATCATTCCTTTTTCTCCTAAACATGTAACAGCAGCCTGCAACTCTTCTCTGAACCCACTTCCAGCATTGAGGTGCCCTTTATGGCATGGAGATATTATATGAAATTAATTGAGAAAAATCATAAAGATGTGAAAGAGAAAGTCAAACACACAGTGAGCACTGGGAAAGTAAAACGGGAAAAGGAGTCCGTATAGTGTACAGATAACACGGAAATACTGGTGCAGCAAAAATAGAAAAAAACAATAGAGGAACAAATATAAGAAGATTGAAAAGACCTTTGCTATTTCCCAATAATACCTTTAGCTGTCCTTATGCATAATTCTGGCAAGTCTATGGTCATTTGAACAGTGTGCTCTCTCATTTTCTTTTCTTAATTTCTATTTATCGAAAATTACCCCTTTGTACTAGTGTGGGTGATGGTAAGTAGAAATATTTCCTAAGCATGACTTTCATCCTGAGGAACTTGGCAGGAGACTTACAATTGGACTGCAATAAAATTAACAGAAGAGATTCATTCTAAAACTGCTTCTGCTTTATGTTGGGCTGGTGATGATGGCTTTAAGGTCTTTGAGCAATTTACTGTAAGTACCTCTTATTTTCTCATGGATCATTTATTTCTACTATATCTTGCTTATGTTAGGAATAATTTGGTTTTCTTTCTTGGCACCTGCTGATTTTGTCACAATTAAAGTAGTCTCTTTCCTTTGTCGTATCCTGCCTTAGGCTCCCACTCTTTGGCAGTTATTCTGGCACCCTTCCAAAGTGTCCATAACAAAATTATGATGCTAATCTACACGATGAGTGCGTTAACGTCAGAGAATCCCACTGATTTGTTTCTCTTCTTCTTTAGATTTATATCATCAATTCTCATTGTCAAGAACAGGATGTCATTTTAAAATTGTAGCAGTAAAACCATAGTATTTTATCTTGTTGGCATTATTGAAAATACTTGAACTCTTCTGGCTGCATCCCAGCTGCTAAGAAAACTAGACACTTGCCAGCTTGACACAGAGAAGTAAGCATTTAAAGCAAGAAGGGATCCTTTAAGCATTCTCCTTTGGGAGATGAGACAAGCCATGCAGGTGAGACACCATCTCAGGGCTTTATCCACAGCGTACTGTAGAGGAAGCCTGCAATTTTAGATAGGATAGCAAGTACCATGTCTTTTAGGACAATAATTTTCTCATCATATTTTTGCAGACAAAATATAGAAATTCAGCTTAGTTGAAAATATTAAGAAGTGCATTGTTTACGCTGTATCTAAAGTCATGATAATTGCAAACAATCATTCATGTATGCCTTATGTAAGTGAAAAGAGCAGTGATATTTGAGCTCTATCTGTAGAGGAAAATGAAAAGGAGATGAAAGGCTGGGCAGTATTCCAGAAATCATTCACCCAACCAAATCACATCAAATTTGTTATTCCTTTAGTTCCCTTAACTTCTTCAACATTTTCTGTACTATGTTCACATTACTCTGCTGTGGGGGAAGCCGCACAGGTTTTGTTACACTGTCTCCTAGAACTGGGCATATTATAAAAGGCAGGAAGTCACTTTTGTGATTTTTTATCTAGGTAGGACTTTTTATAGCTAGTGGAAGTAACTGTGGAGTGAAAGTCACTAACATGTTTTATAAGTATAGCCATTTATGAATCAATTTTATATAAAAGTCATCTTTATTCTTGTCTTGTGCATATATTTCTTCGTTTGCAAATTTACTGAAAGTGCTGCATTTCAAAATGAGAAAGATAGCCTTTTCATTTTCTTTTTTATATTTATTTTCCCTCACTCCTCTTTTTTTCTTTCTGTATTTATTATTATTCCTTTACCTACCAACTCCTTTTTCACACCTTTTATCTAGCATATAAAATAATATGTGCTTATGTACAAAAGAAAAATAATTAACCTGTGCTCTGATGTAAATTGTCCTTTTAAGGACATGTCAATATGACCCTTCCCAAAGGAGGCATAGAGGATCAAAAAATTAACTATGGACATATTAATGGATTCCAAATATCTCAAAGTATTCTTTAATCTATATGTCTCCTTCCTTTGAAAGTTTTCTCCATCTCACATAACTCTTCCCTCAAAGACTAATATAAAAGAGTTAAGTGTAGGAGAAAAGGCTAGCATGAATAGAACAAAACATGTCTGGTTACCAAAATTATAATAGAAACCTTTCTAACTATGGGGAAAAATTTCAACATATATGTGAACACACTATCAGAACCACAAACAGTAATGATCAGACAAAAACTATGGCATATCTTATTAAAAAATCATAGAAGTCCATAATATGGACAAAATCTAAAATCCTTTAAGATAAAAAAAATCACTTATGAAAACAAACCCATTACAATTGCAGAAGTTGCTTAGGAATTCACATAGTAAAGGAAGTAAAAACGTTTACAATGAAAACTACATGCTCTGAGAAAATAAATTGATGACATCAGAAAATAGAAAAATGTCTGCTCTTTCCAGATAGGCAGAGCTGCTGTGTAAAAATGGCCACTGAGATTTAGTGCAATCTACCAATAGCATTCCTCTCAGAGCTATAGAAAACAATTTAAACATTTATGTGGAACCAGAAACAAACCTGAGAACAACAGTAAAGTAGGAGCTACCACGATCAATTTTGAAATTTATGTTATACTACAATGTTTTAGTGCTAAAACAGCATGGCACTGCAAGGAAAATGTGCATGAAAATCAATGGAACTGAATAGAAAGTTTAGAAGCAATCACTGGAGCTTCAGTTTTTTGATCTTTGGCAAAGAGGACAAAAACTCAAGGTACGGTAACAATTCTAGCGCACAGCACTGGGAAAAGTGATTACACGTATATAGAGTATTGAATCTAGGCTCATATTTACCACTATGTACTAAAATAAAATTAAGTAGGTCAGTGACCTGAATGTTAAAGCAGAAACATTAAATCTACTGAAAAGTAAAATTCTTTACGACCTGAGTAAAGATAAAGATTTTCAAAGTGGAATCCTATCTGCACAAGAAATAGCTTCAAGAATAAGCAAATGGGGTTATATAATTTTTGCGATGCAAAGAAACAAACAATGGAGTGAAGAGAGAACCTACAGAGTGGAAAGAAGTTCAGGCTACTCCTCTAACATATTTAAAATCTATAAAGAACTCAGGAAATCCAGACCCCAGAGTAAATGATCTAATTTAAAAAGAACAACTGAAATGAATAGACATTTCTTTTTTCTTTTTTCTTTCTTTCTTTTTTTAATGTATTTTAGTACAGGGTTTGCAAGGTCTCACTACACATATCGGACTCATAGTTATCCTCCTGTTTACAGCCTCTCATGCATTGGGATTACAGGTCCGTGCTACTGCGCCCGATCCTAATTGCCCTCTCGGCACACTCAGGGGTAGGGGCTGGCATAGCACGCCACGAAGCCAACCCTGGTCCCTGAGCCTTCCTGAGCAAGTTCTTTACTCTGCTGAGCTATCTGGACATCTTGTAGACATTTCTAAGAGGTAAAAATATTCATGAAAAAATATTAAACATTTTTGGCCATAAAACAAATCAAATTGAAAAGTTCTGAGCAAATACAAATATGACAGCAACATCAGATACAAAAACCATGGTTGAATACCTCACATCTTATTCTTGTAAGTGTGTTCCTTTTCTAATGTCTTATAAGTTACTATTATTCTTTCTTTAATATAAATTAAAAATAAGGTATAAAATGGATAAAAAAATATTATGATTCAATTTTATTTCAGAAACAATGGCTCTCATCAGGAAAGCAAAGAATAATAATATTCAAAGTTTTTGGTAAAGAAGCCCTTCTGCACTTTTGGTAGGAAAGTAAACTACTGCAATTACTATCAGTATGCACTTTCCTCAAAAATTAAAATCAGAGGACTGGGGATGTAGGTCTGTGGCACAAGCAACTGCTTGGCTAGTGTAAAGCCCTGAGTTCAATTCTTGGCATGCATAAAATAAAATAAAATAAAATAAAATAAAATAAAATAAAATAAAATAAAATAAAATAAAATAAAATAAATCAGATATCCCATTTGATCCAGATAGTTGCCTTTTAAGTATTTTCTCAAAATATTAAAAGACTTTGTATTACATTGATATGAACACACTCCTGTTTGTAGCAACACAACTCACAGTAGCTCAATGTTGGAAGAGGCCTCTATTTCCATCAAAAGATGAATGAGTACAAAGGTGATATTTAAACACAATGGAGTACTACACATTCAAAAAGAATACATTTTTGTCATTTGAAAGAAAAGAAGAACATTGGCAATAAATAAATCAGACACATAACTTCAATATCATACAGTTTCTCTTACATGGGAAATCCAAATGGTACATAATTAAGGAGTGGAATGCAAAACAGGCAATAAGAAACAAGATGGATATTTTGCAAATGTGAAGATATAGAAAAAGTGGAGGGAGAGGAGGAAAAAAAATAAAAATGTTATTTCCTACCTACATATAAAAAGTCCTCAAGAAAAGTAGTACTGCTTACTACAAATATATGCTGACAAAAGATTTTTTTTTAAGATTTCCTGGTTATTAAATTTTTCTATGACTTGACTCAATCATCTGCCACAGGACATATATTTCACTGGATTTCGTTTAAGCGAGATTTCCTACAGGATGTGTAGTACTTTTCTTGACGCAAGAAAGGCAGACTCTCAGGGAAGGATATTACTCAACCCTGATGCAGGATTGGAGGCTCCTCCCAGAGGAATGCTGACACTGTCCTGATAAGCAAACAAACCAGTAGGGGTTACGCGGTGCCTTTCCCATGGTATGAGTATGTATGCAAAGACTACACAAGTGCTGACCTTCACTCATTGAAGGGAAGAAAACAAGGAGGCCCATGCAGAAGGGTGCTCTCATCCTGCATGATGGGCAGAAAGATCAGCCACCAACTGGGGCAGGCTGCCCACTCCAGTTCCTCTCAAAATGGGGCAGCAGCAGCCAGGATTAAGCAACCAAAGTTACCTTGCATGAGGAAAATGCTCTAACAGAGAAAGGAGCAACCAGATCTGTGAAAGCCAACATTCAATGCAAAAGTACACTTGAACCATGACATTTTAGTTAACATCCAGTGGGAACCAGAGAGCTCACTGTGTTTATCATATGTCAGTGGGACAAGGACACACCTTGCCTTGGACCATAGGGCACTGAGGATTCCTCAAAACGTATAGGCCTTAAATGTGGGTTTTCCAAAGCATGATAGGTTGGATTCTAAGACTGTAGATCTTTGAAAGAACCTACCCTTCAAAACTACAGTATTTTTTTTTTCTTTAACTGGTGACCTTATGAATTTACTACTTTTTAAATTTTATCTTTTCTTCACTAAATAATTAGAGGGTACATGCTTATCTTATCTTTCTTTTCTCTTTTACAACTTGTTTTCTCTTTTCCACTTTTTTATTTCTTTTCTTTACTATGTGTATTTTGCTCTCTGCTTTTCTTATTCATTCAACCCTGTGACTGTTCTGTTTTATTAATTTCCTTTCATACCTCAAGAGTCTGATCGATATTACGTTTTTTCTCTTTCTACTTGTGTCTCATTGATTCCTTTATCAAATTTTGCATTTTTAATTCTTTGGTTTCCCACTCTTTTTAACTTTATGAGTAAAATCTACAAGGTTGATAAATCTCTAGCCAGCTAATTAATTTTATAGCATTGTTGTTGAATACTATTCTATTCTTAGTTGAGGTAAAGTTTTTCCCCTGACTAGACAGTGTGCAACAGTAGTAGCGTTTCACATTCATAAAGGGCCTGTACTTTGTGTACCTCATTTCCAAGCAGCTTTACATTCCCATTGTCCCAGTGGTACTGGGAATACCAGTAGTACAGACACGAGTTAGAAGGAATGAGCAAGTTGTACTGCTTCTCATGGGTCCTTTGATTATATTACTGATTACAAAGAAAGTTATTGACCAGAGGTCATAAAACTGCAATAATTTAAGGAAAATATTAAATGGAATAAAATCTGAGATATATCTTCCAGAAGAGCATTTGAAAATATACATTATATTCACCAGTAATAGGTTACTTATTATATTTTTAGGTATACATTTAGAGAATTAATTTACTTTTAATATGTTTTTTAAATAAATTATTTTTATTATTATATCAATTGGTATGAACAATATAGCATAATATTTACATTTGAGCAGTAATTATTCAAATTGAAAATAACTAGTTTTGGCTCATTTATAGACTTTATAGTAACATGTTTAGTTAAGACATGAATCAAAATTGGTCAAGTCAGCAATCAGGGCAATAGTTCATGTACTACTAGTGGTTTAAACTTCCAAGAACATATGAAAAGTTGGTGTGTCTGTGGTAGCTGATTCATCGTGTCATCATGAAGAAGCTTGGACGGATGGTCTGGGCTGGTTCTGGGCTGTGGGAGCCCCATCCTGCGGGATGTGGAGGGCCTGACTTGGGATGTGATTGGTTCCACTCTAGGACCAGACAGTCACCCCAGAGTGGCTCAGCACAAAAAGTGTATTAAAAGACTTGAGGAAGACTTTGTGCAATCAGGCCAACCCGGCCCTGCCCTGTCTGCTTCCTGCCTGGCCCAGCCCTGCCCCACTTCCTTGGAAAAGACCTCCTCTTTGGAGGAGCTTGATCTTTGCAGCCAAGCCACATTGGAGAAATTTTGTGCTGGCATGGAATTTGGAAGAGAGAGGCTTAATGGATGCCACAGCTGTTGCTCCTCTTCTGCTCTTCATTGTTTTCTGCTGCCTTGGAGCAAATGGAGTATGAACCGAAACCTCCACAAACTGTGAGCTAAATAAACCATTCCTTCCTTTATTATGAGTGTTGGATATTTGTCCTAGCAATGAATAAAAAGTAACTTATATAGAATTTGGTACCAGAGAAGTGGGATCGTTGTTGTGACTAACCTGACCATGTGGATTACAAGTTTTTGGAAATGGCTTATGGGAAGAAACAGGAAAGGTTCAGAGATGTTTCCTACTTGCAAAGAGCTGGATAAACTTTAGCTGGATAAACTTCATCTGTACGGTAGGGGAGATTCTGGTCAGAGCTCAGATCAGAAGACTGACAGTAGGCCTAACTGAAAGACCAGACTGAGGAGGTTTCTGCTGGAAAAAAGGACAGCACTGGTCATTGGACTCCAGATGATTTGTTCTATGGATTGGCAGAACACTTATCTGCATTTTGCTCCTGTCCAGAAACTCTGCTTGAGACTAAAATTAAGCACAGTAGACTAGTTACTCTGGAAAAAGAAATTTCAAAGCAGCCAAATATTGGGGCAGTGGTGTGGTTGTTGTTGGGGGCTTTTAGCCAGATTTATGTTAAGAATGAAGAGCAAAGAGCCCAACAGGATGATATAAATTGTTGTGAGTTTGGCCAGGAAGGAATCGCCAGGAAGGCTGTGCAGAAAGAGCTGAGATTTCCATTACTGAGAAGGAATACGAGAGTATAAAATATGTACTGAGACTGTCATAGGAGGAAGCAGGTTCTTGCCCTTTGCATCCTTGGAATTGCAAGAGTGAGGAGCTTTGCTTTGAGGAGAAATCCACAGAGCCTCATGTTCCAGAATGGAGGCAGCGGCTATACCAGGTTCCAGAATGGAGATGGCAGCTACTCCAGATTTCAGAATGGCACCAACATAGAAAATTCATTCTTCAGAATCAGTGTCAGAGTGCTCAGTAATCCAAGCCCTCGACTCCTACAGCTAAGAGTAAAGGAAGCCTCACTACTACTCCAGGTGGCAGAAACCCTTGGCATCATCCGCATAATGTTGGTTTTAGGCGCAATGTAGTACAGGCAAAGAAATTTTGATGATCAGATTGTAAATCACTGGAATCAAGCACAAAATAAATACAAAGAATCAAGAAATTGCAAGTTGGTCCTTTAGGAGAACAGATTAAATAGACAAACTTTAACCAATCTAACAAAAAAGGAAAACACTTAAATCAACACAGCTAGAAATAAAATCAAAATAGACTTTCCTGAAAAAAAAATAATAATCACCATTTTTCTCTCTGCCTGTATGACCCTGCCTTGTCAGCCACCAGATCTCTGCCTCCACACACCCACCCTGACTGACTCAGCCCATGCCCAGGCAGGACCTCTTTGCCTGACTATATACTCACCCTGCCATCAAAACTCTGAAACCCTCCCACTGCCCTGACCAACCAGGCCCCACTCACATAGGATCTATAGGCCCGCATGAGCACTTGCACCACAGCTGGAACTCTGCTGCTGCCCACATCCAGTGACTAGTGGGAGCATAGGCAGGAACACTAGGCCTGCATGCTCCTGACACCAGAGGTTCTTGTGTTTTAGTGTTTTAAACTTCCAAGAACACATGAAAAGTTGGTGTGTCTGTGGTAGTTGATTCATCGTGTCAACTTCCCAAAACACACTTCCAGCATCTGGTGTGGAATCCTGCAACAAAATTCCAGCAGAGAGCTGGGGAGTCAGACACTACAAACTAATCCAGGATCTGAGCATCTTGCCAGAGGAGCACAGCAAGCTCTGTTCCAAAACCTGCAGCAGGAAGAAGCTGAGCACAGCAGCCAAAAATAAGCCGGCACATCTGGACTGGATCAAGATTGGTGGATCAGGACCCAAATTTCAATAGGCACTAACAGCATGACTTTCCCCAAAGTGCAGAGGTCACTGCTACACAAAATGACAAAGACAAGCAACAAGATGCAATCTCAGGTCCTGAGCATACCCAGAACAAATACAGGAGAAGTATCATGGAAGAAAACAGGGATCATGCAGAAGAAATATCTGGGTTGGTAGCATCTGAGGTAGACAGACAAGTGCAAAGGACTCAGATCAGATCAAGTAAAAACATGCATGAATTAATTTGAATCTGAAGTGGAAAAAGAACTGCAGAAAAGGATAGAGGAAATCAGAGCAGAAATAACCTCTGAAATAAAAAAGATACCCGTGAATTAATAGCATCTAAAGTAGGGGAACAACTACAGAAAGATAGAGAGATTAGAGCAGAAACAATCTATGAAGTAGAGAAAGAAAGGATAGCTATAATGAAACACTTAAATGCAACTAAAGAAGACATTGATAAAAAAATTAGGGAATAGAAAAATAATGGATTCCTTGAACGAGCAATATAGGAAAGAAATAGATTGCAAGAAACAGTTTCAAAAGATATACAAGAAAATAAAATCTCAATCACAAGTTGGCAAAACCATATGATCGAAAATGAAGATAGAGTTTCAGATCTTGAAGACACAGTTGCAGCTAGTGAAAAGGCAAAAAAAAGTCTCTATTAAAAACAACTAAGATGTAGTAAAAAATAGTTCAACATCTGCAAGATGATGCAAAAATGAACGTGAGATTAACACGAACCAGGAAGAAAGAAGGCATCAATACAAACAATATAAAAAGAATATGGGTAGCATAGCAGAAAATTTCCCAAATTTGAGAAAGCAACCGGACATTCAGTTAACTGAAGCATACTTTGAAACAACATCAACCCATCTAAAACCATGCCAAGACATATAATAGTCAAGATCCCAGAAATCCAGCAGAAGAATAATCTACTGAAAGCCACTAGAGAAAATAAACAGATTACATTTAAAGGAACACCCATCAGAATAATGACAGATTTCACAAACCATGAAGTCAAGAAGAGCATGGAGCAGAGTGCTTCAAGTCTTCCAAGAAAACAAATTTCAGCCCAGACTACTATATCCGGCAAAACTCTCCTTCAAGTATGAGGGAGAAGTGAATATTTCCCTGTTGGTGGGAGCCTCGCCCTGGGGTACAATTGGTTCCACCCTGGAGCATGACCAGGGCCTGCCTAGAATATTTGCCTCTTCCCTAGAGTGGGGGCCCATAGTGGGGTATGATCGGTTCTACCGTAGGACACAATGGACCCACCTCAGAATGACTGAGCACAAAGAAACTTTTTATTTTATTTTATTTTTTATTTTTTAATTTTTTTTTTCTTGTTTCATGAAACTTTGTTTGTTTATTCACTCATCTTTATGGCCGGCTCAGCCCACCCCGAGGGCAGGATTGGCGCAGCATGTGGTGCTGGGGATTGAACCGCGGTCCTTGAAGCCGCCCAAGCTTTCCCAAGCAGGCACTTTAGACCACTAAGCTATCCCACCAGGCCCCAAAGAGACTTTTTAAAGGGCTGAGGAAGGAGTCAAGACTTCACTTCCTTGGAGAAGTTTTGGTCTTTGCATTCAGCCTGGACTTCATCATCTGGCTTGCAGTGCAGATTCTTCAGGCTCCAGCTTGGATCTTTCGCCATCCATTGAAGATCCTTCAGCGTCCATTACAGGCACTTCAGTCTTCCGTTGCAGACCCATCAGCCAATGGATAGAGACTTATACAGAGTGCTGCAGTGAAGTCAAGACCTTGGCACTGAATTCTTCAGTCTGGAGCGTGCAGATGTCCTCTGTATGCTTCCTCATCTGACTCTGGCTGACTACTGTAATTCAATCTTATAATTCCTTATAGATTGTATATTTTGTGTTAACATCCATTCCTTATATTATATCTGTTCTGTTCCTCTCAGTAAAACCCTAACCAATACATATCTCTACATAGAGTACTAAAAAGTGTTTCAGAGAGGTACTATAATGATCTGAACTCCACAACTGAGAACAGAAAGAACTCACCACATAGGATAACCAATTAAGCACAGGAGATAAAGGGATAAACGGTAGTAAGTAAAAGTGATGTCAATCATAAGTCAATATATTTCAATTATAACCATCAATGTAAATGGACTCAATTCTCTAGTTAAAAGAAATAGACTGGCAGAAGGGATAAAGAAGCAAACTCCAACAATATGCTGTATATAAGAAACACACTTAACTCATAAAGAAACACATAGGCTAAAAGGTAAAACACAGAAAACAATACCACATGGTCCAGCACCTCAGAAGGAAGCACGGTTAGCAATCCTGTTTTCAGACAGTCTAAACTTCAAACAAAGATTGATCAAATGAAATAAAGAAGGCCACTACATACTGGATAGGGGAAAAATTCAAGACGAAGAGGTAACACTCATAAATATGTATGCACCCAACACGGGAGCACCAAATTATATAAGACAAACCTTAATGGACATGAAAAATGTACTATCCAATACCACGATCTTAGCAGGAGAACTTAAAATCCTCACACCCCAAAAAGTTAGATCAAGCAGTGCAATAAACTGGAAATAAATGACAAAAGAAACCACAAGAACCCCAGAAATACGTGGAAATTAAACAACACCCTTCTCAGCAACCGTGAGTTACAGACGAAATTAAATAATAAATTATGCAACATCTACAATTTGGTGAAAATTCAAACATGACATACCAGAATTAAAGACAATGAAAGCAGTTCTTAGAGGGAAATTTATAGCTGTGAACTCACACATTAAGAAAACAAAATGAGAACAAATAAATACTCTCATGCAGCACCTAAAACTACTGGAAAAGGAAGAGCAAATGTAACCAAAAGCCCAAAGATGGAAGAAAATTGTAAAGATTACAGCAGAAATTAATTCAATTGACACGAAGAAATCAATACAAAGAATCAATGAATCAAAAAGCTGTTTTTTTCAAAAATTAAATAAAATCAATAAGCTCCTAGGTAACTTCATCAAAAAGAGGAAAGAAAGGACTGAAATTTAAGCAATAAGGAATGAAAAGGGTGAAATTACTTCAGGCCCAGCATAGCTTCAGAGGATGATTAATAGCTACTTTGAGAATCTTTTCTCTCACAGAACTGAAGACACAGATGAAATGGACAGATTCCTTGAAAGGTATAAATTACCAAAACTGTATCAAGAATGTATTAGGATTCTCAATAACCCAATAGCAGTCAATGAAGTACAAAAATGTAATAAAATGTCTACTGATAAAGAAAAGTCCAGGACCTGACAGATTCAGCACTGAATTCTACAAGAAATTTACAGCAGACATTACCCCAATAAACTTCAAACTCTTCAGTGAAATTGAAAAGGAAGCAATTTTTCCAAAATCATTAATAAAGGCAAATATTACATGGATACCAAAACCAGAGAGAGATATACAATTAAAAAGACAACTACAGACCAGTTTCTCTCATGAACATAGATGCAAAAATCTTCAATAAAAGCTCATCACTAGAACACAAAAAATCATAGAGAAGATTATAAACCATGACCAGATAGGGTCCATACCAGGGATGCAAGAATAGTTCAGTATACAAAAGCCTATAAATTTAATACATTACATCAATAGAGCCAAAGCCAAAAATCACATGATCATCTCAACTGATGCAGAAAAGGCTTTGGCAAAGTATAGCACTCAGTGATGCTCAGAGTCCTTCAGAAAATTAGAATAAGAGGGCCTCTACCTCAATTTGATAAAAAGCCATCTATGATAATTCAACAGCTAATATAATTCTAAATGGGGAAAAACTGAAGCCTTTTACTCTCAGATTTGGTACAAAGCCAAGATGTCCCCTATCACCACTCCTATTTGATATAGTTCTGGAATCATGAGCTATAGCCATTTAGATAAGAGAGAGAAATAAAAGGAATAAGAATAGGTAAAGAACAAGTTAAATTAGCATTATTTGCAGATGACATGATAATCTACTTGGAAGATCTAAAATAATGCACCAAGAAGCTACTAGAATTGATGCACAACTTCAGTAGCATAGCAGGATACAAAGTCAACGTACAAAAGTCAGTAGTTTTCCTCTACACAGGTAACAAACACACTGAGAGAGAAATTAGAGAAACAATACCTTTTACAATAACACAGAAGGGAAAATGAAATATTTGAGAACGAAACTAACTAAAAGAGTAAAAGATCTTTTCAATTAAAACTACACTGCTCTGAGAAAGGAGATCCTAGAAGATTTCAGAAAATGGAAAGATATTCCCTGCTCTTGCATAGGAAGAACCAACATTGCAAAGATGGCTATACGCCCTAATTTGTTATACAGACAATGCAATTCCTCTGAAAATAACATCAACGTACCTGATAGACCTGGAAAAATGTTTCCCAAAATTTATTTGGAGCCAAAAAGACCTAGAATTGGAAAGACAATCTTGGGTAACAAAGACAAGGCAGGAAGCATTACAATTCCTTGCTTAAAGTTACACTACAAAGCTATGGTGATAAAAGCAGCATGTAAGTGGCAAAAAAAAAAAAAAAAAGACCTGAGGATCAGTGGAATAGATTAGAAGATGCAGAAACAAAGACAAACACACCAAGCCACCTTATCTTTGACAAAGGGGCCAAAATTGTTTACTGGAAGAAAGATAGTCTCTTTAACAAATGGTGCTAGAGAACCTGGCTCTCCACATGCCAAAAACTAAAACTGATGCAGGTCTATCACAATACACTAAACTAAAGTCAAAATGGATTAAAGATATAAATATTAAAAAAGAAACATTAAATATCCTGAAGAAAAGTGGGAGAAAACCTTGAAGACATCAGTGTAGGAAAAGATTCAAGGAAAAAAAATCAAAATGCACATTGAATACTTGAAAAATCAACAACTGGTACCTCCTCTGGCTCAGAAGTTTTTGCGCATCAAAGGAAATTATAAAGGGATTGAAAAGACAACCCACAAATTTTGAAAGTATTTTAACTAATAAGTACTCAGACAAAGATCTTCTATCTAGAATTTATAAAGAGCTAAATGACCTGGAGGGTCCCGAAATTCAAAGACCCAATCCAAAAATGAGCATCTGACATGAACACACACTTCTCAGAGAAAGAAATTCAACAAGTCTATAAATACATGAAGAAATGTTCCACATTGCTAGCCATTCATGAAATGCAAATTAAAACAACTCTTAAATACCATCTCGCCCCAGAAAGAATGGCTATCATAAAGAAATCAACCAGTAACAAATGTTGGAGAGGCTGTGGGAAAAAGGAACCCTTCTCCACTGGTAGTGGGAATGCAGACTGGTGTAACCATTATGGGAAGCAGTTAGGAGACTCCTTAAAAAACTAGAACTGGAAAATCCATTCAAAACAGCTATCCCCCCAACTGGGAATTGTCCAAGAAAACTGAAAACATCATACTACTGTGTTATCTGTACTTCTATGTTTATAGCAGCACAATTTGCAACAGCCAACTCTTGGAAACAGCCAAAATGCCAATCATTTGAAGAATGGTTGAAAAAGATGTGGTATTTTTATACAATGGTATATTACTCAGCTATAAAAAATGATAAACTAAAAGACTTCATATATAAATGGATGTATCTTCAACATATACTCATAAGTGAAATAAAGCAGACCCACATGCGTAAATATTGTATAGTCTTCCTAGTGTAAGAACTCAAAAGTGGAAATAAAAATGGAAATGCATAACACATCTGAATAGAATTCAAGTACTTAAGGGTTAACAATGAAATTACTGCAAGGAGAAAAGAAAATCTGACTGGAGCAAAACCATGCCCGGGATGAATTATGTAACAGTCCTAAGCATCTCCAAAAGGTTTATCACACTGAGGATAGTGATGGGTAGCAGTAAAGCTATATTTGGAATTCATGTCATTATTGTCTTTTAGATTTGTGCTCTTTCTAATGTAATTTCAGTTACCACTATACTCTCTCAAGGAAATAGTTGGTTTACAACAAAACAAAAGAAAAAAAAATGGCATTAAATGAGAGTATGATACTAGGAAAAATATTGTAGGTTTGACAGGTTATAACTTTGTATATGCTTATATTTCTAAATTTCTGTTAAAAATGTATAACTGCCTTTATCATGTTCTATACAGGTGTATTAGAATATCAATGATTGATGGATAATACCATTCCAATTTAAGTCTAAGATGTTTGATATTCAGAAAAATAGTGATGTTAAGCTCAAATATCCATATCATAGAGCAACAGTATTATTAAGCTTTTCTTCTGGAGGGCTAAGAATATAAGTGTACAGACCAAAAATAAGAGAAAAAGAAGAGCTACAAGGATATCCAATATTTTGTCCCTAGCCCTTCGAGGTCAGTGAGGACTCAGGACATAAGAGCACCTGTGCTGTAATGTCCCATAATTCAGTGGTTTCCCAAATTTTTTGCTCAAGGAGATTATGGGGCTACAGAGGAAAGAGAATGGAGACATATAGTGTGCCTAAGGAAAGTCATCTAGAAAGAAGACATGCTCTCAGACTTTTACAGAGAGCAAACTGGCCAAGCAATGGCTGTGACTCATCCAGGCGGTAACACTGAAAACAGTTTTACAAAGCACTGCATATGATTTCAAAAGAAATCCTGAGGGGATTTGATTAAACTTGGGAGATATGAAAGTTACATATTTTGTTATATATGTCTAGCTTTAATTTGCCCTTAATCACTGAGCAGAAAAGTTTAACCACGAGGCATAAAACATAAAGCTAGTTTAGTATGCTAAGCTGTAAAAGGCTTAAATCAACAGCTTTCAACATTGCCAGTTTTTCCAATAACCCACTGCAATTATGGAACATTGGATTATGTATACAACTACTTTCCCTTAGTTCAATGAAAAGAAATTTTTGTACCAAAATGGTTAGAAAAAGTATGTGCACACGCTGTGGTCTGTACAACTACTAGGAAGACAACAATATGTATTGCCAAATATTGGGAATGTACGACTCACAGGTTTTGAAACTGTCACATTGTTATTTCTTGTTAAAAGTAATAAATATAGAACTAACAAAAATAACCATTTTGCCATTCTCATGCCAAAGACTTGGAGAATTTGAAAGAAATGGATAGACTGAAGTTACCAGTAGTGAAGCAAGAACATTTAGAAAACCTTGAATAATCCAATAAAAGGCAATCAATTTGCAGCAGTAAGAAAAGTCACTAGCAAGTAAGAAAAGTCCTGGTCCTAATGAATTCACTGGGGAATTCTACAAATTTTTTAGAGAAAATTTCACAATAATATCCTTTCAGATCCTTAATGAAATTGAAAGGAAAAGACTATTCCCAGATTCATTTTATGGAATTTAGCCTGACTCAAAATCAGACAAGCACCACATACAAAAAAAGACAGGCATAAACCAATCTTTCTAATGAATATACACATGCAAAACTTCTACAAGAGAGTAGAATAGAGAATGCCAGAAAATATCAACATGACCTATGCCATGTCCAACTGGCTTTATACTTCCATGTAAGGATGGCTTAACTTCCCCAAATCAATCAATGCAATATATCTTATGAAAGGAAGCAAGGAAAAAAAGAACTTGATAATCATATGTAATAAAAAAGCCCTTGAAAAATTCAATATCTTTTCATTACAAGAATACTGTAGGTAAATACATAGAGAAGGGCATTATTTCATCTGATAAATACCATTTACTACAAACCTATGGCCATTATTATATGAAATGATAGAAAAACTGGAAGTTTGTCTTTTAAGGCAAGGAATAAGATGAAGTTGAACATTATCACCACTTTTCTTCAACATAGTACTAAAACCATTAGCAATAGCAATTAAAGATATAAAGAATAGAAGAAATCTGTATGAGAAAAAAGGAAGTGAAATTATCATTATTATGGTAATGAGGATTTTCCAAGTCTACCAAAATGCTCTTTGATATTTAATTAATGATTAAATTCAGTAATTTTGAGGACCAACAACATTCCTATATATTAATCATGAAGTCAGCGTGAAAAGGAACTAAGAAAAATATTATCCAAAGTCACAGCAAAATATTAAGTGCTTAGGAATTAACCTAACTAAAGTTGCATCATCTGATCCATCTATTTCTATTTCCCTTCTAGGTAGCTTCCTGAATAAGTTAAAGACATTATATTCTAATGATACATACATACTCATTTCTATGGTTTGTTTCTAATTGTTCTCCCCAAAGCCTTATGCAGTCATGGGGCAGCTTCTAGAATCTGTGATTAATTCATGATCCAATGCTAGGATTATCAGTGCTACAGTCATGCTGGGACAGATAATCTGCACAAAGATGTAAGGAAGGGAGAGAGGCTACTTACCAGCCACAGATGCTGCCCCATCCCTTTCTCTTTGCTATTTTCCACCACTGTGAATGACTGCCCTCTATCATCTGCCACACTGCTTGGAGTTAGTTGAGTTTGGCCTGAAACCTCCACTAATTGTGAGCTACATAAACCCATTTCCTTGATTTTGAGCATCAGGTGCTGTGTCCCAGCAATGAGAGAAAAGTAACTGACACCCTCATGGTTATGAAGCACAATAAACATTCTTGAAAGTAATACATATGTCATCCATCTAAAATAAATAATGAAAAAATGTAATTGTTATCATTTGGGGTTTTTGCAAGGTAGACAATACAATGTAGGACAGATAGTGTAAGATCATTTTATAGAAATTACCCTAAGAATCATGTACAAAGAGTGAAGAATATTGTCCACATACTAAAGTCCATAGAATCCAGCTGGATCCCACAATAATTTCTATTTGACAGATCTGTGCTGACAAGGCCCAAAGGTTAGTCATGGGTAAACTAGAAAGTCTGTGCCAGTGGGTGAAGGAGCTGTGCTAGCAGGCTGAGAGATCTGAATTGGAGCCAGAAAGCATGCTGCAGTTAAGCATCAGAGTTACTTTGAAGTGTATCATAGCCATCCTCAGCAACAGTGAGGTCCCAAGCTCCTCCAGCAGTGAGGGAAGCTGAGTTCCCATCAGGAAAGCCAACATGACAAGCACCATCTTCCTTTCTGAATCCAGGAAATGATGCTCAAGGTTAGAACCAGAGTTCTCTCAATTAAACCACAGTCATTCTCAGGGACAATGAGGTTTCTAGCTCCTTCTTTGACAAGAACAACCAAATTCATCAGGAAAGCCAACGTGACCAGGTCCCCCAGAAGAATAGCCCAAGACAACTAGTGGTTCCCAACAGCTTCTCTAAATAGTTCTCCTAACTGCCTCCCTACAGTTTCTCTACTTCTGCTTCTTATGTTGCTGGCAGCAGTCCTCAAGTGGGCGTCCCACGCCCAGCACCAGGCTAGTTCAGTTTAGCTGGATGTAACAAGTTGAATACCAGTTGCCAATTCATCACCATAGTAATTGCGTACAATGAAAAACTACTATGCCCTAAAGGAAACTAGGTTGAAATCATCTGCAGAAAAAATGGATGCATCTTGAGACTTTATTTATTTATTTAGTCTGTTTGAGACAGGGTCTCACTGTGCAGTTCAGCCTGGCCTTGAGCTCACTTTTGTAGCCCAGGCTGGTCTTGAACTCACACCAGTCCTCCTGCCTCAGCCTCCTGAGTGCTGGGATTACAGGTGTATGCTACCACACCTGGCTGAGACTTTAATTTTAAATGAAATAAAAGAGACACAAAACGTTAACTATTACATAGTTTCTCTTACATGATAAATCCAAATCACAAATAAGGAGCAAAATAAAAGACAAATAATAACAAGTGTTAATATACATCTATCTTGATTGGGAAGGGTATCAAGAAATGGAGAAATTTGGAAGAGAAGGGAGCGAAAATAGTTGGAAAAGAGAATTAACATACATTATGTGCTTGTATCAACTTCATACAAAGAAGGTAAATACGATGTCCTTTCAACATACTAATAAGTACTTTAACAGCACTAACAAGTTCTTTAAAAACAGAGCAGAAGCCAGGCATGGTGGCGCACGCCTGTAGTCCCAGCACTTGGGAAGCTGAGGCAGGAGGATCAATGTGAGTTAGAGACCAGCCTGGGCTACAAAAATGAGCTCAAGGCCAGCCTGAACTGCACAGCGAGACCTTGTCTCAAAAAGACAAAAACAGAACAACAACAACAACAAAAAAAATAATAGAGCAGAAACCATAATTATATAATTTGTTGTTTACTGAGTACTCAATAAATACACAACAGGCACTAAATGTTTTGCATATCTTCATCACACTTAGTCTCAGCAACTTTTGGTTGGACGCAACAGATTTGTCTACCTGTTAGATACTTACCTAGTAAGTTGCAAAATTAGAATTCAACTCCAGTTCATTCAAAATTACTCATGGCAGCCATGTGTGTACTATTTATAATACAGTTATTTCTTATTTTGTAATGTTCACTAAATTGAGAATATCAGACAATATTATACAAAGAACTTCTTATATTGGTGAGATATCCCCAGGTATAAATATACAATTCATCAGTTTTTCAAAAAACTCAGGAAAAATGAGAAACCTGCATTTAAATACGACTCCCAAATGAACCAAATTGGTGTTCTGTGGTATAAATCAATTCCTGCAACACTGGATTCTCAGTATAATGTTATCAGTGCTTATATGAAAAATCAGAAGTAACTCATTGCAGTTTTCCAATAAGGTGAAATATTTTGTTGTAAATAGTAGGTGCAGACAGGATTCTACACCTCGTAGACAAAGCAAGTTTCTTCCAACATGCGAGGCAATGAAACTGATCATACAGTAGAAATGCACTTGTGAAATTCTAGAGGAGAAGAAGCAATGGGCCAGGGATGCAGCTGTGTGGTTTAAGCTCCTGTCAGGCAAGCACCAAGACTTGGGTTTGATCCCTGGTGCTGCATGCTACAATGTGCTGGGCCCCAGAACTGAGCTTGGCGGCTCACACCTGTAATCTCAGTGACAGGTTAGTGAGGTGGTTCAGTGATCTAAAGCACCTGCTTAGGTAAGCTTAGGCAATCTCAGGGACTGCAATGTGATTCCTGGCACCACATGCTAAGCCAGCCCCATCCCCAGGGTAGGCTAAGCCAGCCAAAGGGGTGAAAAAAAAAAAAAGAAACTTGAAAAAGCAAGTATATGCAATCTCAGTGTCAGATATGCTGAGACAGGAGGATCACTACAAGTCCAAGCTGTGTAGTGAGACCCTCTACCAAATAAATAAATAAATAAATAAATAAATAAATAAATAAATAAATAAATAAATAGACAAACAAAAAAGAAAAACAAACTCTCTTAAGAAAAGGGTCAGCGGGAAAAAAAAAAATAGCCAGGCGTGGTGGCCTGTAATCCCAGCACTCGGGAGGCTGAGGCAGGAGGATCGGTGTGAGTTCCAGAGCAGCCTGGGCTACAAAAGTGACCTCAAGGCCAGCCTGAACTGCATAGCGAGACCCTGTCTCAAAAAAGACAAAAAAAAAAAAGAAAAAAAAAAAAAGATAAGGGTCAGCGGTATAGCTCAGCAGAGTAAGTGCTTGCTTAAGTAAGTGCAGGGGAGAGGGTTCAGCCCCTAGTA
>PVJA010009331.1:0-61091 GCA_004027025.1 Myocastor coypus
ACATATATATATATATATATATATATATATATGTGTGTGTGTGTGTGTGTGTGTGTGTGTGTGTGTGTGTGTGTGTGTGGTAGGATAGATATGTAGCTACTTTCTGTTAGTTCATTGGGACGAAAGATTTGTACTAACATTGTTTAGACAAGATATCAAGTTTTCATCTTGTCCTCTGAATAACTACTATGAAGACAACAATATACAATGTATTAGTTGTTGTGACCATCTTACTGACCTGTTTTGAAACTGTTTCATTGGTATTTTATCATTTTTCTTATTAAATAGAATAATAAAAAGGCCTAAAAAAATAAAAATTAAAAAAGTCTATAAACTAGGTGTCCAGGCCAGCATCTCGGTCATAGACAGTGAACAAAGCCCCATCTTGGTGGCAGTGCAGAACGGATGAATAGAAGGTTCCCCTGCCATCTTTGTTTACTTTTGTCTGCCTGGAATTAGCAGGCCTTGGCTGCTCCCTGCCAGAGTTATGGGGGCTTTGGCTCGGATCCAGAGGCGCCAAGTTCCTGAAGAACTGCAGCTGTCCTCACGTGGTTCTTCCTTCCACAAGGGTCCTCTCTGGCGCTAACCTCCTGGCCTCCTGGATTTCCACACAATCACGCTGACTTGTATAGTTATCTCTTTTACTGATGCAATTTCACCAGGGACAGTTTTAAATTGCCTGAGCCAGTCTGGGGACGTTCTGACAGCAACAAGACTGTTCATGCGAAAGGTATCTTCAAATAAAAAGTGAAGAAATCCTCAGGAGGAGATTATTTATCTTGTTTGTCTAAGAGAGAGATCATTTTGTTTAATCCAGCAGTCAGCCCCTCCTTCACTTAAGTACTTGGGAATTAATAATTGCTGACTTTTTAATTGTTGGGGCTGATAAAACTGTCAGGCGAACACGAGTTATATCAAAGGCAGCTGCTTGTCATTTTCTTTGCGCATATATATGTCAAAATCTGGTTGTCTGCATTTAAACTTTCCGTCTTTTCTTTGCAGAGAGAGTATAATTAACCTTGTACAAGGATAATTTCACATTTGCCTAAAACTGGCCACCTCTTGTGTTTTCCCACTTCTCTCTCTTTTTCTTCGTTTCGGGAAAGAAAAGTTGAAGTTTTTTGTTTTGTTTTGTTTTTGGTTTTTTTCTCTATTTTTCCAATTGCTACATTTACACCACAAGCAGTTGTGGTGATTCTTTCTGATAGACCCTGGAAATAATATTTCTCTAACAGCCTTTGTTAATTCAGCTATGACGCAAGAAAAATAAATGGCTTTAGCTTAAAGAGAAAACAAATGTTTGGGGCAGGATTCAGTCCTTAAAAATCAGCCTGCCCTACAAAAGTACAACCTGGACTTCTGTTCTTACATGTGCAGAGTTCAGTATCTTTTATTGCAACTTCTGAACATACTAGATTAGTTTCATGAGTTACTTACGTTACTATTGCCCGTATAGTCTGTTTGAAATTAAAACTTGATATGTAGAAAATGATACCGAACTGAAAAGACAAGAATGGCTATTTTTAAAGGTTTTAGTTGTATGAAATTCTTACAATGATGCAGAGTAAATGTATTTGCCAAGTTATAATTTTGGCAATGTATTAGCCAAGTTATAATTTTCTGAGCCACAGTTATCTTTAGCACCTTAGATAAATGTTGAATTAGTTAGTGATACTTGGGATCCTGAACAATTTCTAAATAAGAACCAGATTCAAACACTGGTAAATAAATCTAATTGACCCTTACTGCTACAGCTAATGAATCATTGTTTTGGATAATATTGTACTTATTCATTTATTTTTTTCTCATCAAAATAAAATACATGTTTTAAAAACAAGGAAATTTCCTGACCACCACAGCAAGCCCTCTACATGAACACAAAATTAGTTTACTTTGATGTGATAAATGATATTTAAATGTTCAAAAGAGCTGGTCTCCCAGAAGATTCCACTTCTTTTCTCTTTCTCAGTGCTGGGGCTAGAACTCAGGACCTTTGTACTGAGTGATATCCATAGTCTTTTTATTTTTGTTTTGAGGCAGAATCTCGTTAAGTTGTCTAGTTTGGGCTGGAACTTGAGATCCTCATACTGCAGCCTCCCAGAGTTCCTAGATCACAGCTATGCTCCACTGTGTCCAGTTAGGATCGAACTTTTTTTCACATTGAGTTTATACCTACTTACTTCCTGCTAACTCATTCTGGGTGTTCGGGGTGAATACTGGAAGCTACTAGATAACTGAAATTTCCACCTCCCCCAGAAATCCCCCAGATAAGACAAGCCTGAGGTACTGATGCCTTTATCTCGAGAATGTTTAGCAGTAGTTCCCACAAGCAAATGAAACTTGTCACTGACTACAACAGATGTGATAAATAATACAACATCCACTCCAGAAGCTCCCTAAAGCTACATAAATTCATTGTCTTAGGTTACCATGGACAACCACATAGCTCTTGATTTCCTCTAGTGTTGTATGGTATGGTCTGGTGCTGAAAGAAACAAGGAGAAGACCCCATGAGAGTAGCTTCAGAGGTCTCACTGAGATCTGTCTCTCAGGAAGTGAGCCCAGAGCTCCAGAAGCATCTGCTTTTTATTTAGGACTTGCTAAGGTTTATGGTTAGTTGCCCCCCCCCCCCCCCCCGCAAAGCCTCATGCAATCATGGGGTGGGGACTTCTAGGGTCTGAGACTTGATTCATGATGCCTGGGATTATGTGTTTTACTAATGATGGGATTATAGGTCTAAGTACTTTTGGGATTATGGATGTAGCCTAAGGTGGATAGGCTGAGGTAGAGAGCCCGAATGTAATATAAAGAGAGACAGAAAGACTTAGGCTGTTGCTCTGCTGCCCTGATTGGTTGGTTGCCTCTGTCACCATTTTGTTGTTGTTGTGCTGCCATGAACTGCTGGCCTCTGCTCTGTGCGTCTCTGCCTTGGATCCAGCCGAGTATGGACTGAAACCTCCTGTAACTGTCAGTTAAATAAGCCTTTCCTTTCTTTATTTTGGGTGTTGGGTATTTGTCCCAGCAACAAGTAAACAATAACTAAGACAGGACTATAACCTCTGTTGACCTTCACTATTTAACACTAGGTTCACACAATTGTTAAATAAAAGGATCACATGGTGGGGAGGAGATATCCACCAACATCTCAAGTAAGGGCAGAGACATCAGTCAGGATAAGCTGCTACCTGCCTTCTTAAATCCCAGTTCTGTGGAATCCCTAACATATTACAACCCGCCCTAAGCTTTGTTTATTGTTCTTCGCTTCTTTAAGATGCTAGTTTCTTATCTCTACACTCTAGATTCATAGCACCTATTCAAATAATACAGAGCAAATAAAAACAAATTCCAAGAAAAAAGGTGTTAAGGCTTGTGTTTAGATGTCTTCCGCCTTATGCAGTCATTACTCAGATTTTTCAGGGGTGGCTGGATCCAGAGCATGTGGCCCTGGAATTGATTCTTGGTGTCATGCTAGGAGAAAGGACACTAGGATTAAGGGTATGAGTGCTACCTACCCTAAGTAGCCTGCATAAGATAGGAGGAATAGAAAGAGCTGCGGTCGTTCGGTTCACCTTTGCTACTTTGTGCCCACCACGAACTGCTGTTCTCTGTGATGACTGTCTGCCATGACACCCAGCCTTGAGCTAGCTGACGATGGACTGACAGCTTTACAAATTGTGAGCAAAATCAAGCTTTCACCCCTGCACTTGTGTTACGAGGTAAAAGAGAAGGCACCACAGACTCTCAAGCATGCTCCAGGAGATTCTGAGATTTGTTTTCCTGGCCTGGGTTTTATACTGTGGGCCTCTTGTTTTGAAGCCCATTACAAGGACTATTCACTGCTCAGTCTCTAGTCATTACCCCTGTTGCGGATCCCAAATCTGTAGGGATAGTCCTGTTCAGTGGTTTCGCAGGTCTTTTCAGAGGAGAAGCAAGAAGAAGCACTGATCTTGCTTCGATCCTCAGGGACTAGGTCCACAAAAGCACTCAGAAGACACATAGACACACAAATACACACACACATATACATTCACACACACAGTGTCTCAGCAGTCTAGATGCCATTAATGAAGACTCTGGGTTTTCGATGAAAAGACAGAGGCAAGGAAGAGAAACATCTGCTCTTCGTAGGAGGACAATAGGCCTCGGAGCTGGCTGAAACTGGCTTCTGCTTAGAGCTGGACCACTGCCCTATGCTTGGTGGCAAGGAGCTCAGGGCTGTGATCACCATGAGGCAACACAAGCACCTGGATGACTTCACACTTGCGTCTATGACGAAAGAACACATATGTCAGTCAGCTTCTGTCACTATAAACTCATATTTGTGATACTTCATTTATAAAGAGAAAAGATAGTTTGGCTCAGGCTTGTCAGTGCATGGTCAGGGGCCCCTGTTGCTTTTAGGTCTTCAGGAAGGTGACAGATCATGGGGGATGTGTTAGAACTGAAGAACAGGCAAAAGAGAAGATGCTGAGTTCCCATAATCTCGTTCGAGTGGGCTGCAGATATCAGAAACAGGGACCATAGGACAAGAGGTAAAAAGCCGGCACGCGACTAATGCTTGATCTGTGCTTCCAGCTGTTCTCGACTGCTCTCATTACCGGCTGAATTCCACCCCTGTCAGTCAGTACAGTCTTAGAATTTTGTAGGAACGCAGACCCTGCTGCTAACTGCCAAGCGCGAGATCTGGGGGTGGGCTCTTCATGAGAATCTAATCTGGACACACACTCTTCCCCATCCAACCCCCACCACATGCTTCTCCTCATTCCCAGTCCATGGAAAATTATCTTCCACAAAACTGATCCCTGGTGCCAATAAAGGTGAAAAACCACTGATCTAAAACCCCCTACTGAGCCCCACCTCCTAGTGGTTCCACCCTTGTCCAATAGCACCATACTGGGGACCACAACTTTTAATCCATGGGCCTTTTCACTGCACAAGTCACAAAACTAGAGCCTCATCCCCAATGATATCTTTAACTTTGCTCTAGTCTTTCCTCTTTCCACATAAGATTTAGTAAGCTAGGCCAGGTTGCTCTAGGCATCTCCATAGACCAGATGGCTTCAACAACAAACATTGATTTCTCATAGTTCTGAAGTCTGAGAAATACATGGTAAAGGGACCAGTACACCTGGTGTCTGACGTGGGAAGACATCCTGGTTTGTAAATGGCTGAGAAGATGCTGAGTTCCCATAATCCCCTCTGTGTGGGCTGCAGATATCAGAAACAGGGACCATAGGACAAGAGGTAAAAAGCTGGCAAGCAACTAATGCTAATTTGTTTTGATATCTTCACCAAGAAAGAGAGGAAGGAGGAGAGAAAAAGAGGTGAAGGGAAAGAAAAGGAAGGAGGAAGAGAGGGAGGAACAGAGGAGGGGCAATAAGGCTGGGATCCTGTCTTATGAAGAGCTTCCCAAGGCCAACCTCTTTCTACCATCACAGTACATCTTTTTAAAATAGCAGGGCCAGTGAGATCCCTCAGCAGACTTACTGCCTGCTTAGGCAAGTGCAGAGACCAGGGTTTGATCTACTGCACCACATGACATAGTTCACCGGCCCTGCTCCCAGGCATGCTGAGCTGACCACCAAGACTGGGTGTGATGGCCCATGTCTGTAATTCCAGCTCTGGGGAAGCTGAGACAGGAGGACCACTCTGAGTCTAAGCGGTGATGTGAGACTCTGAACTGAATACTATAAATAAATAAATAAAGCAATATTTGTGGCTCACTGGGCATCATACATTTTAGGGCTATTTAAACACAGTATGAAGGGGAAGGAAAGGGGAAGTAAAAAGAATAAAGATGTGGCCTATCCATGTACCAACTCCCCAGGATGATGTAATCATTTGTACAGCAAAAATGCACTAATAAAAAATTTTAAATAATCACACATTGAAAATACTTCGATATTAACTTGGAAATACACAGAGAGCCAGGCATGGTGACACACACCTATAATGCCAGCTACTGGGGAGTTCAAGTGAGGAACATCGGAAGTTCAAGTCCAGAATGGGGAGTCAGTGATTCAAAACAACACAATTAATTCTTTTAAAGGACTGCAAATAAGGAAAGATGGCCAAGGTGGTAGCTCAGCAGTGTAAGTGCCTGCCTGGTAAAAGCAAGGTCCTGAGTTCAATCCCCAGTACAAAAAGAAAAAGAAAAAAAAATGATTAGGAAAGAAAAAAAAATGGAAACAAAACAACAAAACAAAATATCCCTGGGTGTATTCACCAACACCACACACACATAGACACACATATACATTCACACACACAGTGCAAAAAGTGATAAAGAAATTGAACCATTTACGTTTAGTAGGTTACGGACAAAAATGCCTAAAAAATCTTATGGGTCTCCAGAAAAATGATGTTCTTGCGGACACACTTCTAAACCACACAATATCAGCATACTTTTCAATCAGTTGTTCTGAAGTTTGCTAAGCCTTGAACACAAGGCCTCTTCGTCTTCTTTTTGCCCACTGTAGCTGAATCTCCCATCCTCTAGTGTCACAGATCCCTCCATTCTGGCTGGCCATGAAAAAACTAAGTGTCGTGCATAAAACAAAGTTTGAGGTTTTGATGGATGAGGAGAATAGGTTATGGTAGCTACCCTGAGAGTGTTTGATGGCCCCGTCTCTCTTTTTATATATCAGACCTCTACTTTGTTTTAAATGTATATTTTAGTTTCATTTTATTTGTCTTTGGTATATAATAACTGCACTAAAGTGTGGGATACGATATGATGTCACCATCCACACAAGCATTGTATAATGCATAAGTGCAGGTAATTAGCTTATAAATACCTTTAAGCATTTATAATCCTTTTATGGCTAAACATTTAATATCTACTCTTTCAGCTATTGTGAAATGTGTGAAATTTTATTTGTTTATTCATACGTATATATTTTTTTCTAGTTTGAGTTGTATTGTCACGCCGAATTTGTGCAGAGGGTACAGCCGCTCCTTCTGCTGCTGCTTCTTGCTCTTCAGCTTCTCCTTGTGCTTGCTGAGCCAGCGGTGCACGCCTCATGTCTTCTTGGCCACGAGTCTAGGGGCTTGTGCTTCTTGCCCTTGTAATATTTCCCAAGCTCTTCTCTCTGGGTCTGATCGACGACAGGGAGGACATGGACAATGGTTTAGGGACACTGGATTTGGAGAGGCTGGATGCCGCGTGGCAATGTGTTGCGGTGGCAGCGTGACCTTCAGGTCATCCAGCTGATTCAACAACTCCTTTATTTTTATAACTTTATTACTTTTAATAAGAAATAACAATGAGACAGTTTCAAAACATGTTAGTAGGATAGACACAATAATTAATACAATGTATATTGTCATTTTCATGTAATTGATCAGAGTATAAGATGCAGACATGATAACTTTTCTAAACACCGTTAGTACAAATATTTCTTCTCGTTGAGCTAAGAGAAAGTAGTTGTACGCATAGTTCAATATTCCATAATAGTAGTGGGTTATCAGCAGAACTGGGAATGTCGGAAGCTGTTGACTTCAGCCCTTTACAGCTCAGCATGCTTATCTGGCTTTACTTTTTATGCCGCATGGTTAAACTTTTCTGCTGGATGGTTAAGGCCAAGTTGAAGCAAGACTTATATATAACAAAACAAGCAACTTGTGTATCTGATAAGGCTAGTTAAATCCCCTCAGGATTTATCTTATGTACAGCATTTTGTAGAACTTTTGTCAGTGTCAGCCATCCGTTTGTTTATTTGTTTTTTTCTTTCACCACTGGGGTTTCAACTCAGGACCACAAAGTAGCTATTGGAGCTATCACTCCAGCCCCTAGTGTCAGCCATCTGGATGAGTCATGGCCGTTGCTCAACCAGTTTTCTTTCTGTGAAAACCTGAATGTTTTCTCTCTAGGTGACTCTCCTTAGGCACACTATACCTCATTGATCCCTTTCCTCTGTGGCCCCATAATCTCCTTAAACAGAAAATTTGGGACACCACTGAGTTATAGGTTTTCTTATGTCCTGAAGGCTCAGGATTTTCAAGGCAAAAAGAGTTGTTAACCCGGACAGTCAACAACTCTTCTGGCCTCAAAGATTCTGAGCCTTAATCTTGGCCATAGACGCAAAAGAAGCCACAGCAGCCACCAACTGGTCCAAGAGAAAGAGAAAGTGGTGGCTATTTATTTTGATATTGGAGGGTGGACCCAGGACCTTTACACTGCATAGTATCTCCAGACCTTAAACTATAGCTGACTGTCCCTCCAACAAAGACCTTCTATGTAGAATATACGAAGAATTTTGTAAAAATCAGTCTCCTCAAATTCAAAGACCCATCACCAAAATAGGTATCCAAGATGAATATACACTTTTCACATGAAGAGATATAAATGGCAAGTAAATACATGAAAAAGTGTTCAACACCATTGGTCATTAGAGAAATGTAAATTCAAACAACACTGGGATTCCATCTCAGCCTGGAAAGAATGGCTATGATCAAGAAATCAGTCAATAACAAATTCTGGAGGGGCTGTGGGGAAAAAGGAGCAGTTTTCCACTGTTGGTGGGAATACAAATTGGTTCAACCACTATAAAAATTAGCATAGAGATTACTTAAAAAGCTATGATTGGAGGTCCCATTTAACTCAGCTATTCTCCTCCTGGGTATTTTTCTAGAAGAGCTGAAAACATCATATCACAGTGACATATGTGTACCCCTATTTGTAGTAGCATAATTTGTCATAGATAAATCTTGGAAACAACTCAAATGCCTACTTACTGAGGAATGGATAAAGAACATATGTTATTTTTAAAAATGGAGTATCATTCAGCTATAAAACAATAATTTTGAGGCTATTACTGGCAAGTGGATGCAAACAGAGACCATGCTCTTAAATGAAACAAATTAGACTCACATGGGCAAATATGATATTGTCTCCTTGGTGAGAAAACTTAAAGGAGAAAATAAAATCTGAAAGATACAGTAGATTCTGGGACAAGGAAATGAACCTATTCAAGATGAAGGAATTAATGAGTGGGAATAATGGGAGAAGGGGTGGGGAAAGAAGTATGTCCATGTATGTGGGCAGGATGGTTTGGACAACTGCACTGTGGAGTTCTGCTGGTTTGTGGAAAGAAGCAGCTAATGCTTAATTTGTTTTGTCTCCTGTTTTTCAATTGTTTGTCCTCTTTTTCTTCTTACTTTGTTTTACATCTCTTTCTTCTTCCAATTTTACATGCATATATCTGGCAATATGATGAACTAGTTGGAAGACAGCACTATGTATTACGACAAGTGCAATTCCATATCACTTGTAATTGCTCTGTTTAAATACTATTTTGTACTCTTTAAAAACAAATCCCCTCAGGGTTGGGGAGATAGCTCAGCGGAACCAGTACTTTCCTGGCAAGCACAGGGTCCCAAGTTCAATTTCCAGTACTGCAAAAATAAATAAATAAATAAATAAATAAATAAATATTCCCAGACCTTTCTTCTTTTCTTTTTCTTTTTTTTTTTTTTTTTTTTTTTAAGAAAGGGCCTTACTAAATCCTTAACTTTCCCATCTTGGGCCCAAGCTTTTAGTTTTCTTGTCTCTGACTCCGCAAAGGATGGGATTACCAGTCTGTATTATCACACCAGGCCTAAAAGACAGATTTTCAGAGCCCATAAACCTTAACTTGAAAGGTGGAATTGCCGGAGAGAGATCATTATCTTTTGAAATTGTTCCAAGGGATTCATGAACACAAAGCCTTGAAGCAATTTTTTAGTTTGTAAGTTGCATTTTAGCAGCCACCGTGGGTCCAGGTCAGCACAGTGGCTGGCATATGAGAGTCCCCCCAAAATCACTGGTATAGAATGAAATCAGAAATATGGCTGCAGTGGGGAGAAGCTTCCTGGTGGCTCACGGGTGAAAGAGGAGGCAGACCCAGATGTAAGGATGTGATGGGTGGGAAAGGGTGGCTCTAGAGACACATTCGAGAGAGGTGTAGAGAAGGACTATTATAACAAGAAAAAAGAATCATTTCCTCTTATGCTAGCTCCATGTTACCTGTCATTTATCTTTTATTTTTCTCTTTCCATTCTTTATACCTCGAGGTTTCATCTAAGAGAAATTGTGATGTTATGCCTACCCCTTGGGTCTGATTTATTTCACTTAGTTTTATGAACCCAAGGTCCATCCATTTTCCTACAAATGATTCAAATTTGTCCTCTTTTGTGACCGTTCTATCACCAGCTCTTCACTGCAACAACTCTTAGAAACTGACCATCTATTTTTGGAAATCCAGGGGCCAATTCTCACCCCTCTTCTCATGTGTCCCAAAGCCACACGGTACAGGTATCTATCTTTCCCTGTCTTGCTTTTAGGGCAATCTCTCTGGAGTTTCCTATTTCTTTTTTGTGTCCTCTGCTGAGCCTCTTAGGCTTGTTATCATTTTCCCCAATTTTAAGCATTGTGATATCACCAAATTCATACATAATACCTCCTTTTCTTCTCTTCATGTGATTGTCTACTCAGTAGTCTCTTGTCTTCCTGTGGCAAAAATATTTCTAAACAGCACCAACTCCTAAATTCCCATCTCCAGCCCAGATATCTCTGAGCTCCAGGTCTATTCTGCCCGTCTCCTTCACATCTCGGCCTGAACACCTGACCGAATATATGTGTCAGATGCCTATATCTAAGATGGAATCTTGAGGTCTTCATCTCCCTTGTCCTTCCTATCTGCCTTCCCCACCATCTTCACCCATCTGAGCCCAACTCTCTTGAAATCATCGCCGAAGCTTTCCTGCTCTATATTCCCATTGACTCCTCCATCAAATATGACTGACTCTACATAATATTTTCAAAATCTCAGCCCCTGCATCCATCTTGTTTCGCTACTACCATCTTCTTTCCAGTTGTCTTTGACACTAAGGCTGCAGTACTAAAAAGCTCCCCAAATGTTTCAATCCATACCTTTTTAAATTCTGTGTTATGCAGGAAGAATTAAAGCTAGCCAATGAGTCACATAAACCCTGAAAGCCGTGGCTTAACACAAAACCAACATCCTATTTTGGGTTCATATCTCAGTCTAATGAGTATAATTTATCTGCTTATTAAGTAGTGACTCAGAGACTCAGGTTATTTCTGCAGCTCTCTCTCTCTCTCTCTCTCTCTCTGCAAGGGCTCCCCGACCTCCTATAACAGGAAAGTGACAAGAGTCTAGTGCAGAGAGTAAAAAGCAAGCCAACCAGTTGTCTAACCATAACACATTCCCTTCTCACATTCTATTGGCCAAAACATGTCACATGGCCAAGCCAGTGACAAGGAAGTCTGAACAACACAGAACTATGTGAAAGTCCTTATGGATATTATGTACTCATGCTGTGCCTCACTGCAATACGTTTACCACACCAAATCCAAAACTGATGGTATCACATTCCCAGATATTAGAGCATTTTCTAGCACACAAGCAAATATTAATATCTATCCAGTTATTACCTGCTTCTTGATTGCTTTCCAGCCGGGCAACTCTTGGATGAAACCATTTTGTGTTCCAGTGGTACTTTGTGGAAAAGATGTTGTTTGTGCCTCACTATCTCCCTTCTCCTAACTTTGTTAATAGCAACTCAATCTTTCCTCCAAGGAACTGTTCCTCCCAGTCTTCTGTGTATGTATGTAGAGAAGTAATGTTCTAGGATTGTCTTAGTTACTTTTTACTCGTTGCTGGGACAAATACCAAACACTCAAAATGAAGGAAGGAAAGGCTTATTTAGCTCACAGTTACTGGAGGTTTCAGTCCATATTCAGCTGGCCCAAGGCTGAGTGGAACAGAGCAGAGAGCACCCAGTTCATGACGGCGGAACAAGAGCAAAATGGTGACAGAGGCAGCCAACCAAACAGGGCAGCATAGCAACAGCAACAGCTCTAGTCTGTCTCTCTGTCTCTCTTTATATTACATTCAGGCTCTCCACCTCCGCCTCCGCCTTAGGCTACACCCATAGTCCCAGAAGTACTTAGACCCATAGTCTCATCAGTACTAAACCCCATTATCCCAGGGATCATGGATCAAGTCTCAAACTCTAGAAGTCCCCGCCCCCGACTCATGAGTCTTTGGGGGAACAACTAGACAGAAACCATAACAAGGATCACATGGCGTTATTATATTTCTGCCCTACAATTTAGGATGGACCGTAACTGCTGACTATGACCAAGTAGCTATCTGTTATGGTTTATATATCAGTTCAGCATCCAACCTTCTGCATTCTGATAATAGTTGCTAATTTTTCCTAAGGAAACATACTCACCCATATTTAGCCAGGTTCTAAAGCTGAACACTAGAGCCAACAGAACTCTTTGATCACTCATTCAATAGATATCATTGCACATCTACTATGTGCCTGGAATTATTCTAATTCTAGGGACACAGGTGAAAAAAACAGATTTCAAAAGAAAACAATCCTAGCTCTATAGGAACATTCAAGCTATATTGTTATTGTTGTTGTGTGCACACACATGTATGCATGTGTCTTCTTCTTTATAGGTGAATCTTCTTGCAATTGGGCCCACACATAGGAAAGTACAGGGGAGATTTGCACTGAAACAAATTCTTTTGCATGCTTGATTCCTGAAAGTCTAAAGTTTCATCTACCTCTGGAATTTCCCTTTAATGAAATCATCAATGCCTTTTTTTTTTTTTTTTTTTCTTAAGCCAATTTGTATTGGCTTTTGTCATTTGGGGTGGAAAGAATCCTGACTCTATACTGCCTATTAAAAATGATGTAAAATTACATGAAGTAGTGTCTATAAAGCAGACCATAAATACCAGCCACAGTGACGGCCCTCATTTACATATCAGTGGAAATCTTCCAAAATTAAGTGAACACTGCTCTGCTGGATGGGATCAAGAGAACGTGGGAAGAGAATCTTCCCTAAATTTTAACTAAAGACCTACAGGTATGGCCAGCCTCACCAGTCTGCAGAATGACACAATAGACCTTAATCATCTCCAACACAGAATTCAATGTAAAAATACCACACCACCACAATGGGATTTTTATTGCATAAGGCTCCCTCATAGTTCATGTTGTAGAGTAATTTTGAAGTGGTCTTAAGTTTAAGAAAGGTTTGGTGTGCCTATCTTTTAAAATATTTACCAAGGGTATTAATTCATAACTTGAAGGTAATCATTTGCTCATTGGACCTAGCAAATGGGAAGGAATGAATGCTTTTATCCTCACATTTAATTATCTATCCACCCACCTCTTCCTTAGGGTTAGAGCACCTTCATAGATGTCAGCTAATGAAGAAATTTCATGCAGGGTATATGTGACCTGAAGTTATGCTTAGAATTCTTATGCTAATGTTATTTTTTGAGACAGTCTTTGAATCTTAAACAAACACTTAATTAAAATTCGTACAACACTCACATGTATGACTATGATTTCTCGGAATCACTCTCAGGAAATGTATGTCTGCATTCTTACCAGGAAAGTTGTGGGGCTGGGAGATAGCTCAGTAGAATAAGTGCTTGCCTGACAAACACAAGGACCTGAGTTCAATCCCTGATCCTGCAAGAAAAAAGAAAGAAAGAAGGAAAGAAAGAAAGAAAGAAAGAAAGAAAGAGTTGTGTTTCAATAATCAGAAATCAATTGACCTCAAAGAACACAATTTAAAAACTCATCCAGTTATTTTCTTATTCTATATAATAGATAGAGGGTGCTTCTCCATCACATTCACAGTAAGTAGACAAAATGATTATCAATACACGGTAATGGTATTGTCATTAGACAATAATTTTGGCTATTCCTCTTTAGCAAGAGAAATTCAGCTGTAATAGCCATTTGGCAAACATAATGGTTGCACACAGGTTGGAAAATAAAGTTACTGGCTGTTAGAGTTTAGATCTACAATGTTGCACAAAAATCTTCTCATGAATGGTGCGTGGAAGGTGGCTGGGTCACAGGGCTCCACACTCCACAGTGGATTCATCTACTGAGGATTTCAGGGCGGAATGGCCTCCCAGGAGGTGGGGCCTGGCTGGAGGTGGGCGCTGGGGTGTGACGTGGAAGGAGGGATTCTTGCCCCCAGCTCCCTTCTTCTTTCTGCTTCCTGGTTGCCATGTTTGGTGACGAACCACAGTTTTCTACTCAGACCTAGCACCATGCCATTTCTGACGTGGCGACGGTTGATCAGGGGCTGAAAACAGAAGTCACAATAGCTCTCTCCTCCTTTAACTCGAGGCTGTTGAGTATTGTGTCCCAGGGATGAGAGACAGAGACGCTGGCCAAACCTGGAATCACTGATAGAAGGCTCCAGGAAACATCTTAGCACCGTGGATGTCAATTATGCATGAAGAAAGACGAAGTGACCACAGAGGACTGGAGGGAAGCTGTTAGGAAAGGAAGAGATGAGCCGGGCGTGGTGGCGCAGGCCTGTAGTCCTGGCACCCGGGAGGCTGAGGCAGGAGGATCGGTGCGAGTTTGAGACCAGCCTGGACTACAAAAGTGAGCTCAAGGCCAGCCTGAACTGCATAGGGAGACCCTGTCTCAAAAAGACAAAAAAAAAAAAAAAAAAAGCTAGAGATTTGCCAAGACAGTTACTAGGGCTACCCTACTGACATGGATGAAAAATACCTCAGAAAAAGACAAAAAGGGAACTTAGGAAGCCTGAGGTTTCTCTCAGGTGTAATTATAAACATGCTAATGTGTAAGCTGAGGTGCCAGGGAGCTGGGGCATCACATCTCATCACAGAGAAAAATGTGTTTTGCCATGTTGGCATCTTTGTGCCCGGCAGAGGGTGGCCGTAGTGGCACCTTTCACGGTCCGTGTGGGCCCTCATAATTAAAAGGTTGAATTACTCATGTAAACAAATTATCTTGAACAAAGGGGTTTACAAATGCTGGCTAATTAGTTTAAATTCCCCAAAGGTTTCCACTGTTTTTAATTCAATAACACAGTGTAAATTCTCCAGTTAGAAAAAGTCTAATAGGAATTGGCAGAACCCTAAATAATTGATATTGTCAGCAGTTGCTGCAGCAAGCACTCCAGCGTTATTGTTTGCCAGTGATTTCCGGGGAGGATAAAGCATGAAGTTTAATGAATTAACAATATAAACCATAGACAGCTGGTGCTCAACAGCTTCTCCATAGGCTCAGCCTCTAGCTAGGAAAAATCCCTAAGTACATATAAATAGACAGACCTCTGGCCTGGATCATAGCAAAGCATATCATAGCCACCAGTACTTGGGGTACACGCTTGGAAGCAGTAATGAGCTGCATTTGTGATACCAGCACATCACATGGCATCCCTGGACCTTGCCTGCATTATTGGTATGAACAAGGGACTCAATTAATGCTGTAAACTTTAGGATTTCCAACTCTTAGAGGCTTAAGAAGGCAAGAGAGAGGTCCTCAGGTGATATTCAGTGTTTCAAAAGTTTAGTGGAAGCTATATCATTACCCATGAGGAAGGAGCCAGCCCAAATGTTCTTAAATGGACCATATCAGCCAGAAGTACATCCGGTTAGGTGATAGGGAGGAGAGTGAGCTATGAATAAACGTGTTAACAGTCCTGAAGGACTGATTTTACCTGACAGCTTACATACGCACTCATTTGGTTTTTCATGTTTAATTGACATACAATGTATAATAATTATATGCGCTCATAGGGCACAGCACGGTATTTCAATACCTGAATAAGGTGTGAAATGATCAGGCCAGAGCAACTGGCATATCCATCACCTTGAACATTCATCATTTCTTTGTGCTGAGAGTGTTTAAAATCTTCCCCATTAGCTATTTTGAAATAAAATTAATTGTTGTCACCATAGTCATCCTACTGTGCTATAGAAGTTATTTTTCTTATTCAGCCACATCCCATCCTTATGCATTCATTTATTTTAATTTTGTTTTAAAGTTTTCAGAATAGCAACTGTGTCTTGGTTTAGAGTCATAGGATAGGGCTTGGGGCTGCATGCCTGTAATTCCCACACTCTGACAGGATGGGGCAGGAAGGCCTTGGCCCTGGGCACATTGATGAGATTTTTTCTTTAAAGGAGAAAGGGAGAGAGAAGAGGCAGAGAAAAAAGAAGGTAGGAAGATAGAGAAGGAGGAGAAGTAGGTGGAGGAGAAGAAGGAGGGGGAGGAGGAGAAGATCAGGGTATAGCTCAGTGTGAAGGTTCTGTATTCAATCCCTAGAATTGCAAAGAAAAAAAAAAAAACCTATATGAAACCTATATGAAAAATAGCAGATTTCTACCCAACAGAATGGGAGCAACGATCCATAGGTTTTGATATCCTGGAGGGTCCTAGAACCAATTCCCAGTAGACAATAAGAATAATTGTGTAGCCTCAGGGATGTTTTCTGATCTCTCTATTTTTACCCCTAGTTCTTTTCTTTTCTTTTCTTTCTTTCTTCCCCTGGGAAGAGTCTACAGGGTGTTCAGAGTCTTACTACTAGATCAGACTAGTAGTCATCCACCTGTTTACAGCCTCCCAAGAGCTGGAATTACAGACACACATCACCACATCCAGTCTCAATTGTCATCTCAGCACACCTTGGGGGGCAGGCTGGCACAGCAGGCCCAGGGGTTGAACCCCTGGCCCCTGAGCCTACCTGCTTGCAGGCACTTTAATCCACTGAGCTATTTGGCCGGCCCTCCCTAAATCTTTCTCTTTTTTTTAGTTTGATCTTTTTCATATGAAAAACCTCCAGAAAGTCTACTGACCCTTGAATATCTATTCTTACTGAAGGATAAGGCATCGGAAAGCAAATTTGAGAGGCTTTCCACCGATGGGCTATTGAGGGGACAGCTGAATCTTTACTGTGAAACCTCTCCTATCTCCACCTCCATACTGGTGTGCATACATAGTATCTTTTCCCTAAAAAAATAAAATCAGTTCTTGGGATGCAGAGCCTTTATTCTGCTGCTTAGGGCTATACGCCTGGGGTTTAGCATGTTAAAGATATTCAGAGGAAAATGATTGGTTTATTTAGAGAGGTAATTTGTACAGATGCCTTCATTTCTTACAATTGCTTCCAGTCCCCAGGCACCTGTCTTTCCATTTCTCGAGAGAAAAAGCTTTTGTCCCGTGTTGTGGAGACATGAATTCATAGTTCACATTAAAGGGAAGGGAATCTTGGAGTATCCAGGGATTTCAAATTTCAAAGACTTGGTTGACTTTTATAGATACCCTCCCCGTCACAATTCTTATAGCTATTCCCCAAGCATCTCTCAAGCTGATGAAGTTGATCAAGATTAACCATTGCATATAGAGGAGTATAAGGAGCTTAGAGGAGACATTGCCAGCCACAGATGATCAAGGTGTATGAAAAGGAAAAACAAGACCAGAAAACAACCAGGTGTGTAGAACTCCCCACCCTTGAGCAAGACCAGCACCTGTAGACATCTAAACATATTTAACCCAATAGCAATATGAAAGTTAAGGTATAGGGAGGTGGTGGGTAGAAAGGGCAATAACCTTGATGTTGCCTTGAAGGATCATGAGCTGGGATTGCATTTTAGATTTTCCAGGGCTAAGGATGTAGCTCAGCAGCACAGTGCCTGCCTGGCAAGTACAAGGCCATGAGTTCAATGGCTATTGTTAAACAAACAAACAAACAAACAAATGTTTCCGTAATATGGAAGTAATTTGTTGATAGATAATGCTAGGAACTATGAGCCTTCCAAAGTTCATTCTGCAAGAACGAATATTTATCTTCCCTTCATCCTCATACCTCACTGTGCCATCAACATTATATATTGTGACCATAAAACTCAGGCATCTTTATGCTTTTTCTAGCATTTTCCCCTACACATACACACAGCTAATGGTGTAGAAGCACACTTTAAAATGTTTGGATTAGATGTTGGCTCTGCTGATTAAACAAGACTACAGTGTTTGAAATGAGAAAGGAAATTTAAGTTTACAGATATTTTGGAAATATGTGTGTTTATGGACATTAATAGGTTGTCAATGAACATGGTACAAATAAATGTAATACACTATGTCAACAGAGACAAGCACAAAAACTAACGATCACCTGAATAGATGCAGAAAAAACATTTGACAAAGTGGAACACTCATTCATGGTAAAATCCCTACAGAAAAGTCAGAGTAGATAATCTTTGTCTCAATCTGATAAAAACCATCTATGATAGTCAAAATTATATTAAACAGTCATAGATTGAAGGCTTTCACTCTAAAATTTGGAACAAGATGAAGATGTCCACTATCACTACTCTTATTCAGTATAGTTCTGAAAATATTAGTTGGAGCAGTTAGATAACAGAAAGAAATATGAGAAATAAAGATAGGTAAAGAAGAAGTTAAATTTATCATTATTAGCAGATGACATAATACTTCAGTGATTCTTTTCTTGTTTTGTTTTGCTTCTTTTATGTACCAGGGATTGAACTCAGAATCTTATACTTGCCAGGCTGGTCCTTATGCTGCAGAGCCATTTCTCTGGCCATTGACAAGATACATTAAGTAGACGATCCCAAAAACTCCATCAAAAGACTTCTATATTTGATGACCAGATTTGGTCACATAGGTGCAAAGTCAACACTAAAAAATCAATAACATTCCTATACGGGAATAACAGACTCATGGACAGAGGACTTATGGACACAACATCTTTCCAATAGCAACAAAAATGAAATACTTAGGAATCAATCTATCAAGAGAAGTAAAAGATCTCTTCACTGAAAACTACAGTAATCTGAAAAGGGGGATTGTAGAGGTTATCAGGAAATGCAAAGATATTCCTTGCTTTTGTGTAGGGATAACCAATATAATGAAAATGGTGACAGTCCCAAAATTGTTGAAATATTTAGAGCAATTCCCATCAAAATAACATTAACATATTTTTCAGAACTAGTTAGAACATTTCTAAAATTCATGAGAAACCAGAAGAGACATACAATAGTAAAAATAATTCTGGATGACAAAGCCAAGTCAGGGGACATGACAGTCTCTGCTTGAAATTATACTATAAAGCTACCGTTAAGAAATGGTGAACATGGTACTAGAAAAAAAAAAAAAAAACAGACGTGACAATCAACAAAATAGATCAGAAGATACAGAAACAACTCCAGGCATTCTCAGTTACTATATCCTTGACAAAGGAGCCAAACATATTCCCTGGAAGAGAAATAGCCTCTCTAATAAATGGTGCTGGAAAGATTGGTTGTTCAGATATTGAAGATTAAAACTGGCTATCACCATGAACTAAACCAAAATCAAAATTGATCAAATTAATTATTAAAGCAAAAATAGGGGCTGGGGAGATAGCTCCGAGGCACAAGTGCCTGCTGGGCAAGTGCAAGGTCGTGAGTTCGAACCTTGGTCCCCCCCCCAAAAAAAAGCAAAAATATCAAATCTCCTGGGAGAGGGAACAGGTAGACCTGTTGAAGAATATGTGTAGGCAAAGGCTTCATAAGCAAAACCCTGATTGTATGGGAAGTACTAGGACTGGGATCTCACCTTATTAGAAAAACTTTTGCACAGCAAAATAAATATCAACAGTAAAAAGACAACCTATAGAGTGTGAAAATATTTTACCCATTTGTTCCTCAGGCAAAGGACTAATATCTAGCATATAGAAAGAACTAAAAAAAAAAAAAAAAGCCTCTCAAATTAGAAGCCCAAGTTTTTTAAAAAATGGACATCTGAGATAAATAGACATTTCTCCTATGAAGTACCAGCAGTAAGAACATATATGAAAAAATGCTCACCATTACTGGTCATCCATCAGATGTAAATAAAAACAATGATGAGATTCCATCTCAGTCCATAAAGAACAGCTATTACCAAGAAAGCAATTAAGAGCAAATGCTAGTGGGGCTCTGGGAAAAGAGGAACGTTTCTCCATGGTAGGTGGGAGAACTGATAGGTGCAACCACCATAGAAATTAATGCGGAGATTCCTCAAAAAGCTAGGATAGAGGTCCCATTTGATTCAGCTCTTCTCCTTCTTGGTATCCTTCTGAAAGAGTTAAAAACATTAAGTCACAGCAATGTCCACACACCCATCACAGTTTGTAATAGCTCAGTATTGGAAACAACCCAAATGCCCATCAACCAGTAAATGGATAAAGGGATATTTTCTTTTAATAATGAAGCACTAGTGGGCCATAAAGAAGGGTAAACGCAAGACGTTTATGGATAAATGGATGGACCAAGAGAAAGTAATCATAAGTGAAATAAATTGGACACACGTGTAAATGTCACATTATCTCTTGGGTATGAGAAACTGAAAATGGAAATAAGAATCAAAATGCACAATAGAGGGCCAGTGAGATGGCTCAGCAGTCTAAAGCGCCTGCTTAGGGAAGCTTAGGCAACCACAGGGACTGAGGTTCAATCCCCAGAACCACATGATGCACCAGCCTCACCCCCAGGGCAGGCTGAGCTGGCCATATTAAAAAAAATGCACAATAGATGTGAGATAGAAGAAAGTGTTCAAAAATGAAAATGGAACTAAGAAGTGGAGAGGAGAAAAGGAAGGAAAGGAAAGGGACAAAGGAAAAAAATGGATAAAGTGGCAAAAATCTTGGTGAATAAGGAGGGGAAGAGGGGCTGAACAGAGAGAAAGGCAATGGGGAAAATAAAGGAATCAGGATACGTCACATACAGATACACATTCCTTATGATCAGTGTGATCGCTATGTACACCTAAACTGTATCAAGAAGCTTGAGTGAATTAAAAGTTCCTGTCTGGAAAATTACAAAAAAGAAATATAACTTTAGATTTCCTCCCACTGCTTGCATCCCTTGTCCCTCTTGGGTCCCCCCTGTCCCTATATCTGCGCCTGCTGAGGCATCACCTGAATGTAGGAAAGGGATAGACCGCGGAAGCGGCTCTGGGTCTGTTTTCATTGTGTTTGAATGGTGCTCGGAGCACTAGTAATGACAACCCTATCGGTGGACTGCGTGGATCTACAGAAATGAGCTTGAAAAGAGGGACAGTCAGTTGACTGATTGACAGAATGGGCACCGGCTTCATGAACAAACAGGTGCCAATAATCAATTCAATCTGTCTGAATTCAATCACAGGGCTGCCGGTCGGCTGAAAGTTAAATTCCTCCACTCTGACTCTCTTTCCAAAGCCTTTTATTTATTGACTGAGCCAAGAAATGGCACATCTCTATTTTACACAGGAAGAAATTTAAGAAGAGTTAAAGGAAATATCAATATTTAAACACTCACTTTCACTTAAATATCTAATTAAGATTGTAGTGTCTTGATGATTTAACAGCTCCAAAAACAGCCTTTTCTTACTGCAGCTGATCACAGTTCAAGGCCTGCCAGCCAAGCATGAAGTTTTGTTAATGAGAATTAGAAGCTTATAGTCAAGCCTCTAGATACTGCTATTAAAATGTACCTAATCATGTTCTTTAAGTAGAATTGGATAATCACAATGAACTGACTTTCCACTCAGGCTATGAGCCCTTGCATTTGATAGATTTGCTCATAAGTGATTTAATTCCTAGTTAATTGATACAAAACATCACTGTCACAAAAAATAAAAAAACTCTAAGCATTAAATATCTGCTCTATTTGGAACTGACTCTGCATACAGTTAAGGGCTTTCTCCCCGTGCTGTGGTAGATATCTGTGGCACTATATAGAGATACTGATGCGGCAGAGGTACTAGTTCATCAGGGCTCTGACTTAGGTACCATGGGAATGGGCTCTGGAATGAAAGATGAGTTTAGCCCACATTTTTCTCTCCCTTCCCCCTCCTCCACCTTTCCCTCTGCCTCTTCTCTCTTTGCTCCTTTCTTTCTCTCTCTCCCTCTCTCTTTTGTCCCATTGGAACAATGCAGCAAGAAAGCCCCCACTACTCACCAGCCCATTGACTAAGAACTTCCAACCTCTAGAGCTGTAAGAACAAAATCTTTGCTTTTTGCAAACTTCCCACACTCAGATCGCCTGTGAGAGCCACACAAAGACTCAAGCATCTAATAAGCAAAATGGGATTACATGATCTGTAAAAAGATAGAGAGCAGAAACAGAAGCATGAGTAGTACTGACCACCAGTTGGAGTGACGCAATGACTAGAGGGTGGCATATACAATTAGTGAATTTTACTCCGTAGGAAAAGAATAAAATTTTGTTTTGAGCTTCTGTCCTAAATAAACTCTAGTTTCATTGATCCATGCTACAAGCATTTATGGAAAAATCTATTTTATGCCAGTCCCTGGGCATAGGCCAGAAAGGCAAAGATCGATAAGATATAGTCCTGGCCCTAAAGAGGTTAGCCTGATATGGTCAGGGGATCAAGGAGGCAAATCCGTGGTTATAGGACACTGTAAGAAGCATTACAGTGCCAGCCAGCATTTACTATCATGCTTCTTTTCCGTCAGCCACTTGTTCCAAGCACTTAAGTCATACACTTGTATCTCCAGGAAGGGAAGTGTCTTTATGAGCCTTATTTGACAGACTGAAAAAAAAGAAATCAGTAGAAATGCGGCAGAAAACCTTGCTGAAGGTTGTATACGTTGGGCAGAATCTGAACCCAGATCCAGAATCCATTCCAGTAACAACCAACTGGACTGTGAGGAATATAGTGGGCACAAATGCTTTAGAAGCTTAGGATAGGGAATCAGAGTAAGCCCAGAGGTTTCCCAGTGAGTATGACAGAAAGCTAGCAAGAGCCGGCCTGAGCAATAGTCTTCACCTAATCATGGCTCAAAGACTCTGCAGACTTAGGAAGATAACACCGAGAGACTCTTCGTTGAGAAAAAATGTATAACCTCAACTCTGAGCTGGGAAGAACCGAGGGTCGTGTATGTCTGCTATGTACCTAGTGAGCAAGAGGAAATTCCTCTGGAAAATTGGGCCTTCCTGGTACCACCTTGCCAAGTGAGGGTGGTGTTCAAGAGGGGCTCACAGGCCCAAACACCAAGCTTCCGGTGTCTTCTGGGTAGTTCTGAAAGGATCTCATCAGAGAACAATGAAGTATCAATGAGCCTATTGATAGGAGACAGTGGATAGACGTTAACCCCAAGAGCGTTTGAAGGTCTTCTTCGAGTGTCAGGGTATCAGTGCTGAAGTGGTATCCTCGCATAAGGTGTCTACACCATATAGCATATCAGAGGTCACAATTCACCTATACAGACATCAAATGTCACCTACACATACTTCCAAGGAAAATTACTGCTATGTCAGGAGCTGTGGCTTAACAGAGTGGAGCGCATGAGATGTGATAGAAATCCAAGCATGAATGTCTAAATTAAAAATATTCATTACAGCAAAAGATAAATTGCCATTAATTCAGCTCCAAATACACTCCCTTGCATCAGCTACACTTATTCTATCATTCTCGCCACTTGCTGAGCCAGTTCTGGAAGTCCTATTAAGTGGGCGTCTTTATAAAACATTATCACAATTCATTGAATGATGCTGTTAAGTGCCGCACAACAGAGAGGCAGGCTCTTAAGCGTAAGGCAGTGTGTCCTCGTCCACCTTATTTATGGGAGCTGGCACCATGCGCAATTCCTGGCTCTTCCCCCAAATCAAAATGACTGCACAAGGGAAACACGTTGAATGAATTCAGGACACACAGGCAGCCAAGGCACTACCACTAAAGATACTCGTGAAAAAAGGCAGCCAGAGAGTGCTTCAGAGAGTGCCAAGTGGGTTCGTGGCAGTGTGTCTTTTACTACAATACATTTGAAAAATGGAGCCATTCCCCATGGCTTTCGGCCACACCTTGTACAGTTCCAGATGGAACCGTGTGTTTCCCAAAGAGCCATATTGGGCTGGGCGTACAGGAAGAGGAAATGGAGAAGATGTAGCAGTGAGGACGCTCTGGCGCTTGCCCAGTCTGTAGAGTAGAAAACGTGAGCACAGATAAGGCTCCTTTGCGGCGCCCCTGTCTTCTTCATTTCCGCTATATCTTAGTGAATTTGAGTTGAAAGAAGAAAAATGTCACCGATACATGGGTTATACACTGCAGAAAAGTGTTGGTCTTCGTCTAAAGCTGTAAAGTCCACGTGCAAGACACTGACAGATTCAGTGCCCGGGAGGGTGCTTTCCCTGGTCACCACAGAGTGCCTTCTTCCTGCATCCTCACCCGATGGAAGACTCTAGTAAGTTCTCTGGGCTCTCTCATGGGATGTAACAGGAAGATACGGCGAAGGATTAAGTTTTTAAAAAAAACATTGCAGGAATAGGCACATGGTCATTAATCATCCTCAGAGAAGCCCTCCCTTCAAACACGCAGATCTTATCATTCTTGACACTTCCTGAAGCACTTCCGCAAGTCTTCTGTCCTGGCTGCCTTTCTTTCTTTCTTTTTTTTTTTTTTTTAAAGAGATTAAAAAAATAAAAATACCATTAAAGATGACCTAGTGCTTCAAAAGAAGATGATAGGAATGATTGTTAGTTGTATATTGTCTTCAAAGTTGTTTTTCAGATTACCAGATATAGGCATGAAAAACTGATTTTAAAAATTAAGCATTAAATGTTCCTTTTAAGAAACCAATAGAAATTAGTAAGACAATGATTTTAGCAAATATATAGATAACATATATAATATATATGTGTATATAATATGTAACATATATGTGAATATAATATATAATATATATGTATATCTAGAACAGGGAGAGAGAGAGAGAGAGAGAGAGAGAGAGAGAGAGAGAGAGAGAGAGAGAGAGAAGACAGAATGAAAGGGGAAGTGCCCTGACTTTCTTTCTGTAATTGCATAACTGTGGCTGCCTCAATGTCCTCACTAGATTCACAATGTCTATCTTTCCTGGTCATTTTGACTTTTGTGCAGACCCAGAAGTCACACTGTGCCAGAACTGGTGAATCAGATAAATGAGAGCCTCCTCAGGAACTAATCACCTTCTAAGCATCCCATTTCCTCATACCATCACCTTAGGGTTTGCTTTCAACAAATGGAGGAGGGCAGGGAGGCCAGGGCACAAACTCACAGACCGTTGTGCTCTGTGAAACCCTTGCCCAGAAGTCCGACAGAGGTCTGAGTCCACGCACCCAGGCCCTGCATCCTTGGCAGCCCAACTGTACATTCCTGTTTCTCGCCTGGGGTTGAGTTTCATCCTGGGTCAGCTTTCCCCTCATCCAGCGGTGACCTGAGTTGATTAAGTGCTTAATTTCAGAAACAAAGGAAAATAGCAGAAAAGGGGCTTCTGTATGGAAGGCCATTATTCACCTCAAGCCTCAAGTTACCTAATGGTAAATAAAATGTTTTCATTTTCAACGAGAGTATATCAGAGTGGCCCTCTTGGGCCAGCTGGTCCTTGCTTCCCTCCAATCTGGGGGTCATAATGCAGCCACTGGTTCTCTGAGGAGAAGCTTCTTTGCTAGCCAGGTTTAGAGTTTGCATGCCCTGGGTTTTAGATGCACCTGTCTCACTTTTGGCTTTCATCAGAGGAACCCGAAGTCCAATCCCCTGAACATCCTACACTTCTCTGGGCCTATCCCTTTCCCCATATTTATTTCTCACTATCCTTATTCACTAGAGCACTATCTAAGTGAATTTCATCCTGTCTTAGTTACTCTTCCTTCGTTGCTGAGACGAATACCTGACACCCAAAATGAAGGTAGGAAAGACTTATCCAGCTCACAGCTACTGGAGGTTTCAGTCCATACTCGGCTGGCTCCAAAACTGAGTGGAACAGAGCAGAGAGCATCCAATTCATGGCAGAGGAACAGCAACGATGTCACCAGGCCAACAACGGCAACAGAGAGAGTGTGTCTGTCTCTCTGTCTCTCTGATATTACATTCAGGCTTTCTGCCTCAGGATATTTGCCTCAGACCACATCCATAATCCCAGCAGTACTTAAACCCATAATCTCATCCTTGGATCACCTATAGTCTCAGTGGATCATGATTTACGCTCAAACTCTGGAAGTCCCCATCCCGTGATTGCATGAGGCTTTTGGGGAACAACAAGACACAGACCATAAAACATCCCTTGGTAAATGAAATCACTTTCCTTATCCTAGCTCCTGGCACTGTGAAGTAGGCTAGATGCTCTCCTCCCCAAGCCACGTAGTCATCGCTTGCAATGCACCTGAACTCACAAGAAGAGCTGAAGAAGCCAAGTCAGATTTGAAGGGGTTAAGTTCAAGTTCTTACACAGTGCACAACCCATATCACTGCCTATGTAGACACTTTGGCTCCTGATCTTCTTCCTTAATAAGATCTGATGACTGCTGCCTGCCCAACTATTAAGAACTTGATAGAAAAGACCATTCAAAGGCTTTCACACAGGACACAAATATCTTTTACATTCTGGGAAATCCATTCACATAATTTTCCCCATACTCCTGACATCAATAATTTAATCTTATTCTCATCAGGTTCTAAATTACTTTGAAAAATCATCCATCCGATTGGACAATGACAAATACTATTGTATATCCTGCCCTCTAGAGAGATATTTTTTCCACCACAGGAAATGGTAGGAGCCACCATAGACTGAGGTCTGGGTGCAGACCTTGTGAACTGTAATGAAATTGGTCATTCTAATAGCAGCAAAGCAAATCAAAGAGCTGAAGACACAGCTTGGGAATGCAGTTCTTCTCATGAGCATTGGTCTGTGACTTGAAAGTTGCATTTTTCTTCTGGAGTTAAAAGAATTGGAGCTGATAATTTCCTTTGGGAGTGTTTCGTAGACTCCACATAGCACCCTGGTCTATTATCTGCAGTGGATCTCCTGCCTTAGATCCACTCAGTCACATGTCTAGGTGCTGCCTCATGAACTGCACACCTACAGTTTGCATGGACTTCTCATCCTGTGTCTCCCTTCAAAATGGCAATGTTTCAGATCATACGGTAAGTGGGTTGGAAAGTACTCACATGTACTCACCTGCTGCTTTCAAAACCCAGAGGCCCACCAAGCTCTATACCTCATCCTTAGTGATGGGTTGGCCAGGCTGCAGCAGTTCATGTTTTATCTCAGGGGAAAGAAAAGGAGAGTGTTTCTTCGCATTAAATCACTGAACATCTAGAACTGTTCTAGTGTTACACATACCGTAATATTCATGAGGATTTACTTCTTCAGTCTACAAGGTACACACATTGCTGGAATGTCCGCAGTACTACCTGTAAGCACTGTAAGCACTATCTGATTAACCATGTCTAAAATATATCAAACCAATATTATAGCCTAAGAACACAAGGTGATTGAAATCTTTATGGATCCTAGTATGTGTTTCAACCAATTTTTTTTTGTCACTGAGACAAAATACTCAGCACCTATAACTTAAAGGAGGAGCAGTTCATGGTGGCTTATGATTTTTAGGGGATTCAGGCATAATCGGCAGGTCTAAGTGAGGAAGGGAGTGGTGGGAGGGTTGAGTGGAGGACAGCGGCTCACCTCATGGCCGGCAGGAAGCTGAGAGTGAAGTGATGGCCCTGGGAGGGAGACACGTCGCTCCTAGGTACCCAGGAAGGCACTCTTCTGCCCCTGAGATTGGCATGCTTCTGCTTTTGGTCTTTCTCACTAATGGCTATGAAGAAGAAAACATTCACTAAGTTGATAACCACACACCAAAGCCCATAATCCATGCTGGTCTGATCAGTCTACACACCACATTTTCACAGCAGCTGCACTTGGGGTTACTGCCATACTACGTTTAGAGTCTATCATCACCTGACAACTCCTGTGAAGTTGCTGGAGGTCAGAATGACTCTGTGGAGAGGCCTATGAGGAGAGCTGCCTCCACTGCATCATTCAGACCCTGTACCTAATGTGTGACAGGGCACCAACCTCTGCGGCACCTCCTGGAATTCAGTCTTACTTCTGAATACCTCACAGGAGCCCTCGTCGGTCTCTTCCTAATACAGGGTCCTAATTCACAAGTAAGAAAATTTACATCAATCCCATTTATCTATTTGGAAGCTAGTCAAATAATCACAGAAATCTGAGGGCCAGTGTGTTTGGGGACAAAGTTCCATTTATCACTGGGTCTACATGGGCTTCTACTCTCGCTGTGACATTGAGATGTCATATTAAGTCTCCTGATGTCAAATTTACTTTATATTTTAGGGGCTTCAAAAAAAATCTAGGCATTCTCCTCCTCCTTGTGTCCAGTTATCTCAGCAAAGAGATAAAGATTAAGGAAGGATTTTAAGGGCCAGGGAGATAGCTCCGTGGCACAAGTGCCTGGCTGGCAAGTGCAAGGTCGTGAGTTTGAACCCTGGTCCCACCAAAAAAAAAAAAAAAAAAAAAAAAAAAAAAAGGAAGGATTTTAAGATAGAGAGGAACAGAGGTAGATAACAGATACATGGATTTGTAGTGACGTTGTACACTTTCTTTAAGGGAACCAGTTAACTCTGTGTTTCACCCTTAGGAATGTTATGATCAACCATCCTTCTAGAAAGCTGCAAATTCAGTACCTGGACCACCACTTCTGCTTTGTTCCATAGTGTAGATATTATAAGAACCTCACCTCTGACAGTTAAGCTCTGCACTGGTTTGCACTCTCCCGAATGCCCATTATCCCCCTAAGTATTAGGAAGCCAACTTCTCCTGCCATCAGCCCCAGCCTACAAATGAGCATCACTCTTAGGCATCTCCAAGAGGCACAAACTCAAACAATGCACTTGGGCTTGCCACCGTGGATGAAGCCTCTCTCGTCTTCAGCTTTTATCAGTCTGAACTCATCGGAGCAGACACAAGTTGGAGAGATGATTAATGGCTGCAAACTAAATTGTGTGGCATAGATTCAGATAAATGATTTAAATCGGAGACAAGAATATGAAGATGCACTAATGATTTTAACAAGGGGAAGAAATCTGCTTTGGATGTTCTTAATGAGATAAAGATAAAATATTTGCCAGGCCAATAGCCAGCTCACTAAGAAAACTACCTCAGGAGCAGCAGCAGTAATTTCGATGACCTGCTCTGATGATACATGACGGTTCTTTGAAACCATCCATCCCTGACACGAGCCAGGAAGGAGTAACTTGCTGTTTGGCTAAGCAGAATTCAGAGATGTCTATTTGTCCTTTATTTTTTTTTCCTATTTACCAAAGATAATTAACACATGATGATAACTGTTCCAACCTGTACAGATTGAAAACATGTGTAAAATTTTAAGAACTTGGTGATATTTATGAAATGGACATGGACACACATTTCATAGCAAGTGATACAGTGTAATGGTATTTTGTGTCCCTGGGATGAGGAATAAGCAGAGTCACCGCTTCATAATATTCTGCAGGTGGCATTAAACTGTAATGCTAGCACTCTGGCAGGCTGAGGCAGGAGGATCACAGGTTCAGGCCTTCCCTGTGCAACACAGTAACTTAGAGAGACTCTGTCTTTGAATCTCTCTGTGACAGTTTCGTGATCCATAGTTCCAGATTAGGTGAAATCTCTGCTTTATTGTTCTAATATTTGATGATAGTTTTTGAAGTCAAACCATTGCCTCTTATATGCATAAGTGAACGTTATTTCCTAAAGCAATTCAATCAACCTGCCTTTGGTGGTGTCAGGCTCGCAAGATTCTAGCATCTTTTCTTGCTTTACAGCTAAAATATTGATGCTTCAGCCATTGAAGTTGCCCGGCAAGACTCAGTCACTTTAAAATTTGCCCCCAGCTCAGCGCATTGCCCTGCGCCAAGCATAAAAGGAACATTTGTAAGTATTTTCGCTAGTCCTACCTCTTTGAATGGAGTACTTCACTCTGTGAAGTGGAACTACTTTCTGTGCTCCTCAACTTTCCACACTGCAATTTCAAAGTCACGTCCCTTGCTCTCGTATTTCCTGAGACCTGTTTGTGGGGCTGTGGCAAGCACAGTGGGAACACAGCTCATTGAAGCAACATCGGAGTGACCCAGAGTTCAGACCAGATGAGATGACATCCTCAAAAGGACCATGGAAGGGAGCGGGGGCTTGATGCGGTCTCTATTCATCCAAACCTCTCCATGGGACATAGATTTAAATTACTTCTCCTCTCACCATTAATCCTCTTTCTAACTTCTCTGTTTGCTCACTGAAAGTTACCAAAACATCACTGAGGAAATGGCCCATAGCCTGGCCAGTGCCATTGGAGCTTTCTTTCTTTCTTTCTTTCTTTCTTTCTTTCTTTCTTTCTTTCTTTCTTTCTTTCTTTCTTTCTTTCTTTCTTTCTTCCTTCCTTCCTTCCTTCCTTCCTTCCTTCCTTTCTTTCTTTCTTTCTTTCTTTCTTCCTTTCTTTCTTTTTTTCTTTCTTTTTCTCAGAATGTCATCTATGTTCCTCCCTCCCTGAAAAACAACAATATTTGCCTGAGGAGATTTTGCAAGAGGAAATTTAAAATTCTGGCATTCCAAACTTTGAAAATTGGTATTTTCCCCCCATTTTCAATAAAACACTCATTCTGACCCAGCTCCAACGACAGTGTGGACCTGCTTGAATACAAAAGAGGTCTTTTACCAAAATTTGAATCTTCATCTGGATAACTTCTATGCTGGAAATATTTTATTGGCACACAGATCCAATGTTAAACATTGGCTGCTTCCAATACAAATGTAAAATGCCCGTAAAAGAAAGATAGAATTTTATACAGAGAAGTTTTATACTCAGGAAGAAGAAACACACACCTTGGCCTCAGCAATGACCTCTGTATTTATTCACCTTCTCCAAAAAAATAAATTTCTGTTCTGTGAGGGTGCAACATTTGTTTCTTTCAATATTAGGAGAAAAGAATATATGCAAATATTCTTCATATGAAATGTGGGTTGAAAAGATCCCTGTTAGCATTTCAATCATGGCCCATTAAAATGGATTGAATTTCCCTCCAAGGAATCAAGGGGATTTAATCACATATTTGGAATCTGACCAAGGCCAGGATGAGAGTTTTCTCCCCTCCGTGGACCAAGCCACCAGCTTTGTTCCTGAAGACATGGCCAGCCTCCTCACCAAGCCACACCAGCAAGGCAGGGGAGGCAAGAAAATACCAGGTAGTCCTCCGAGGAGCTGAAGTACAGCCAAATAGCAGACTTGCCAGGCACTCTGCCACACGCGGCCACTCTGAAAGATGCAATTTCTCCATTTCTTAAATTCAACAATTTTTCAGCTGCACAGCCTCTTCCCAATAAAACACTGGTATTTTATTCATCTTTTTCTGGAGTACCATACTTTTATTTGTGTCTGAATCACATCAATTCACAAAAGACCACATTTCTTGCTGCCATAGTCAAATCGGATGTTACGAGCTCTCTCTGTCTCTCTGTCTCTGTCTCTCTGTCTGTCTCTGTCTGTTTGTCTCTCTCCCACTTCTATCTTTCTTTTGCTAGTTACTCATAGTGTAGAGATTTGTAGTCTAAGTCTCGAAGCTCCCTGAGGCAAGAGCATGGCTGATGAATGCTTGATACGTACCCATTGTGCTCCATGGCCTTTGATTATTCCTTTTGCTTAGCTCCCAGCTTAAAACGTATCTTCTCTAGGGAGTTTGCTTCTATTGTGGGAATACCCTTTATTTCTCATCTCTGCATTTATCAGAATTTGCCCACATGTGATATATTCAAAACAATGGCTTCAGATGTGAGTATATTTTTGTATCTCCTGCAAGCAACATCCTAGCCCTGAGGGGACTTCAGAGACTCTAGTCCACTCAGCTTATTGTACCAATGGGAAACTGAGGCCCCAACAGCTGAACTGGCACCTGTGGGAACTCGATTTCCTGCTTTGCTGCTCTCTTTACTTCGGCAGTTGACAAACATGTTCTGAAAGGGGCCAAATGTTAAATATTTAAGTCTGTGGGTGGCATACAGTTTCTGTTGTTTTTCAGAAGAAAGAGTCTAGGTTTTCGTGGAATCCATTCTAAGCCCCAGGACTTTGGAGAAATGGGCAAAATGGATCTCATTCTGAGCTATAGTATATCAATGTTTATTCTACTTTTAATATGCGCATTAACTATGGAAAATAAGGAGACTGTGATAATCAATGACTATGGCAATGATGTTTCATAACAACTGATTTTTTAAAATTTATTTTATGTATTTAGCACAGGATCTACAGGCTCTCTCTACACAGATGGGACTCGTAGAAGTCGTCCTGTTTTCAGCCTCCCAAGCACTGGGAGTAGAGGCATGTGCTACCACACCCAGTCTTAACCACCTGCCCCAAGGGTGGGGCTGGTACAGCACACTGGGGATTGAACCCCAGTCCCTGTATCTGCCTGAGCAGGCACTTAATCCGCTGTGCTATCTGGCCAGCCCTTAACAACTGATTCTACCATTTGATGGCGCACGACAGTAAGTGCTCCCTGGCTTGGACTGACTCCGGTGCTTCTCTTCCATGTACTTATGGTGCAGCCCTAGCCCAGAGAGCAGAAGCAACGCGGAGCATTTTCCTCTCATTCTACAACTCCGAAGTTCTCAAAACGGTGAATAAAGCTAGCAAGCTCCCATACATGCTGCGTTACCTTTCTATTGCTGAGGTTAAGCACCCGAGCACAACGACTTTAAAGAGGAAAGGCTTATTTGGGCTCAGGATATCAGATGTCATCTGTAGTCAGCTGGTCCCAAGTTAGAAATGTCATCTGAGAAGGGCATGGTCGAAGTAAGCCAGCCACAGCATGGAAACCAGGAAGCAGAGTAGGAAGAAGGGCCGGAGGAGGAAAGGTCCGGGGACCAGAGAGCTAGCCCAGGGCCACGCCCATGACCCACTCCCTTCAGCCAGCCCCTCCTGCTGCTGCCATCACCTCCCCATAAAGCCATCACATTATCATTTCTTGAATGATTTAACCCACTGGTGATGAGTGGGTTAAATCCCTTCGGAAAGCCCACCCTGGAAAGCCCACCTCAGAACACAAGAGATTTCCGGGGTGGGGGGATATTTTAAAAATCTGAACCTTAATATATATAAGCCGAAATTCATAATCGTCAGATGGTCATTTCCACTCTTGATGCCCCTCGCCACCCCCCTCAAAAAAAAAAAAAAAAAAAAAGAAAAAGAAAGAAAGAAAGGAAAAAGCACATAGCCAAACCCTTTAACAAGAACTTATTCTTCTCCCTCGGTGTCACTGAGCAAGCAAGTTGCTGTGAGTGCTGAATGATATTCCAGTGCCGTGAGGGATCATGGGAAGATGGCGGCGGCGGCGGCGGCGGCGGCGGCGGCGGCATAATTTATACTATCTGTGGATGCTCTATAAAAAGTCAGAATAAATAGGATGGCCAAAAAAATGTCTATATATGAGGTTTTCTCAAAGACCATAAAATATAAGCAATGTCAGCTACTAGATTTACGTGATTTGAGCATCTTTACAAGGCTGATGGGAAAGAAGGATGACTTGGCTTCTGGTAGTACAAGCATAGGAGAAACTTAAAACGGTCAACAGCTACTCATTTGGAAGTCTTACAGACCACTCCACTCTGATTAGAAGGGTCTTTGAAGAATCCAATTCAAGCATGAGTAAAAGAAGCCCATGGTAAGCTCAGAAGCTACTGAAGTAATCTGGATCCTTTTATTTCTTAATGTCCATCATTTTTTCCAGGCAAAACTCGCTGATGAGAAATTTCGGACGTACAAACCGATTAGGTCTGAATGGAGGGAAGATTGGGACGGAGCAAAGGTTTAGGTAAAATTGGAGAACAGAAAGTCAGATCTTAAAAAAAACATACATCAATGTTAAAATTGCATGAATAATAGAAGAAATGACAAATTCAGTTCTAGTTCTTAGCTCTGGGAAGAATGTTATTTTGTTAGTTTCTTTAAGATGTCTTATGAAGTTGTCCCAGACTTCATTGCATAAGCCAAGAACCAACAATTCTCTCAGTTCTGAAGGCTATAAATTTGAAATCAAGGCAGCAACCTGTCCTGCACCCACTGAGTACTTGAGGAAGACATCCTGTCTTGCCTCTTGCTGGCTTCCGGTGACTGTTAGCAACCTTTGGCTTCAGGGATCCTGAAGTTTCTCTCCAATTTCTGCTTCTGCCTTAGCACGATCTTCCTGTGTCTTCCCTGAGTCTCTGTGTCCCCCCTCTTCTGATAAGAACACTGCTTATTATATTTAGGGCCCATCCTAGCTCTACATGACTTCATCCTCCTTTGATCTGTGAATTATACAAGTGCTATAATGCATAATGTAGTCTGTCACTCAGATCCAGAGGGCAGCTGAGAACTCAGCAAATACACACCCATTATCCTTTCTGGAGGCCTGGAACAACCATGGGCTGCTTCTGGAACTTACAGAAAATGCATAACCTCACTAAAAGCCAGGATAGCAAGCAGACTCAAACTGTGTGTGGGTCTACAAAATAACTGCCGAATACTTATCAAAAGTGCCCAGGAGGAGGACCCCAGGTTTGCCACGCAGATAGCTAAGATGATTATACTACCAGTTACTATTGGCTTTCTGAAGATAGCAGTTAATGTTTAAAATGTTCACTTTGACTGATTTTATATACTAGTATCTGTAATCTGAGCAACTATACTGAAGACAGAGATATGCAATATAACAAGCATGACTAAATACCATTCATCTTGTTTTTATAAATGTGTATCATTTCTAATGTCTTATCTATTGTTTTTGTACTCCATTTAAACTAAAATAAATATATAAATAAAAAGAACAAGGAAAAAGTTAAGGTTTATTGAAAGGGAAAGTAAATGTTTAATTGTTTGATCAATCTTGTTGCCTATGTTGGGTAATCCGAATCACAAATTGAATTATAACAATACATAATATAGCAACCATTGTTAATTTTCTATTCTTGGTTTGAAATTCTTTTTTTAATTTTTATTTATTTATTTTTGTCTTTTTGAGATAGGGTCTTGCTATGTAGTTCAGGCTGTTCTTAAGCTCACTTTTGTAGTCCACTCACACCACTCCAACTGTCTCAACCTCCCTAGTGCTGGGATTACAGGCATGTACCACCATGCCCGGTTTTGGTTTGATATTCTGTACCACTTTTATTGCTTTATGCTGTTTTGCTTTTGTCATTGTTCTTGTTATTTGTTTTGGGTTTTTTTCCTCTTTAATAAAAAACCGTCCAGGTCCTTACTGGCAAAGGAAAACCAAGAAAATGGTCTAGATTGTTAGAAACCAAAAAATCATCAAAACTAAATGGACTGTATAGTGCTGCTTTGGAGCCTAGACCAAAAAGAAAACAGTACCTGGGTAACTCAAGAAATATAAATGAACTCAACATATTGATTAATAATATTTTATCAATGTGAATTTGATAGTTTTGGTCTTTGGTGGACAGTTTTGCCTTCATTATGGTAGGATACTGCACTTCAGTATTCTGCTCCCCTGCTAATTACAACCATAAATTCATACAGCACACGCACACACACACACACACACACACACACACACACACCCCAAGAATCTGCAAATCAACTGAAAGCAGGTGGGAATGACACCTGAAGAAGTGGCCTACATGCATAGAGGGATCTCCCAATGGTTTGCTTGCACAGTTTTGCGTCAAAGTGACCCTAGTCAGAAAACCCTGTGCCAAAGGCCACTACAATTCCAAGACAACTGCTTCCAGGGACAAATTCAATTTGTTGAATTTTTAAATCCACCTAGTCATTTCTCCACCTATTAAAAATAATTACCATCCCTATAATTCTCTCTTTAAAAAAATGTCCTTAAAGGTATTAAGATAGTTATTTAATTTTCCTTTCCTATAATTCTGATATTTAAATATTGGAGTATCTGGCCTGCTTTCTTTCTCTTTTCTTCTTATTTCCCTTTTCTACTCTCTTCCTCCTTTCTTCCCTTCCCTTCCCTTCCCTTGTCTTCCCTTATTCTGATATCATTTTTTCTTCCACGCATTCTTTCTTCCCTTCTTCATGGTTCCTCTAGCTCAGACTATGGTTCTTCTCCATTATATTTCATGAGTGTAGGCTGTGAGTTCACATCTCCATTGCACCTGGACATTCTTTTAAAGGCCTCTTTTTAGAAATGCCTTCTGGGATTGTGTTGATAGCTCAGTGGTCTAAGTGCCTGCCCAGCAAGTGCAAGGACCCATGTTCAATCCCTGGAGCACACTGTGATGGCCCTGAAGATGGGCGTGGTAGCACACCCCTGTAATCCCAGTGCTGAGGACACTGAGACAGCAGGATCACAACAAGTCCAAGCTGTGTACCGAGACCCTGTACCAAATAAATAAATAAATAAATAAATAAATAAATAAATAAATAAATAGAATTCCTTCTACAGAGTATTTCTGTAAGTTTCTCCTGGGGACCTAGGGAGTGCTACCAACCCAGAATGTCTTTAAAAAAAAAATATAGTCCCAACTTGAAGTTATTTAGGCCGATCAGGCAGGGTGAATGAATTGTGGTTCCAGACTAGCATGATGGCTAGCTGGTAGCTGCATATCCAAAGGGAAACTGATCTTCTCCCTAAACCCAGAGCAAGGGCAGACCCAGGAATACCTTGCTGTCCCCTTAAGCCTGTGGAGCGGGTTTATTTCTCATTTACTCTTACAGGGAGAGTACAGTTGTTGTAGATCTTGTGCGTGAGTCTCCTCTAAGCTTCACTGCTGAGTTCAGTTAGCTCTCTTTTTAGACCCTATAACTTTAGGAAAATCAAAAGATTTTCTGGAAAATGTCTCCAGTATTAAAGCAAAAGCCCAACTTATTTTCTACTCTGATTACAATGTTCACTTTGTTTATAACTTCTGAGCTTTCCTTAATTTCTTACTAGCCCAGAAATTCTTTAAAAAATATTTTAATACACTAGACCTAGTTGCTTTCAACAAGAAAAATAGTTACAAATTCTGGCACATTGAAAGACATTGATGTATTTCTTTATCACTGTTGACTGTGGAGTCTGTTTTGTGAATGTTATGCCCTGAATTTGAGCAGATGGCCAGTATTACCCTCCTGAAAGTTGTAATTTAGGTTTGCTTTTTAGCTCCAGCCTAATACATAACTGTGGCTAAAGACTGTGTGCTTTCCAGCCCCCAGAAGATGCCCAGTGGCTCTGGGAGCTCCGAATCCTAGCCCTGTCATGGAGCACCCTGAAAATTCCTGAGCTGCTTGCCTTCAACGTAGCTCTACCTGAACTTCTCAGGGTATCTTCAGGTCTCAGTGTAGCTTGGTGTCTCACCAAATTATGATTTTCCCAGTCATAAGCCTGAGACTCATTTTTTTCTTTGTCTACAATGAAAATATCAATTCTAACTCCTTAGCTTTTTATATCTCTCAATTCTATCATTTCTTAGTGTTTCATTTCTTGCGTTTCTGGAAAATCCTTGTGAGCCATCTCCTCTCCACTTGATTTGTAGCCCTCTACCAATAGCACTGCACCCACAATTCTTTCTAATATTGGAATCTAATCGTGCCATGAGCTAATGAAGACGTATGTACCTCTAACATGATATGCAAGTTCATGTTGAAAAGTGATCTTCCAGCTAGAGATTCCATTTCATAATATCTGTTGTAACTATGTGGAGCCCAGGGACTAATTGTCAGTCGGAGTGCTTGTTATGGTTCAGATTATGCTGGAGATGGTCCTTCTGGTACCTCACATGTTGAGGTCTTGGCTTTCCTTGTGATGTTGGGAGGTGGCTGGACCGTTAGGAGATAGGAAAGGGTTAGGTGATTATGGGTGCTGCCTTTGGAAATGATTAATGTAATTAATTCTTGTGAAACCCCTGATTGATTCTTATAATACAGTTGTGCTAAAAGAGCAAGACTGACTACTTCTTTTCTCTGGCTTTCTGCCTTGTCTTGTGATTTCTTAATCTGATAAGCACTGCCACGATTATAATGCTATTTGCTATGAGGGCCCCTAACCAGTTGAGGTGATAATCTTCAACCTCCACTACTGTGAGCTGGATAACCTCTTTGTAAACAAGTGTATCCAGCCCTAGATATTTTGATATAGTATCATGAAACTGACTGATAAAGAACAGAGCAATGTGGATCACAACTGAGATTAGCTGGCTGAAAATCAACAGTTCCTTTCTCCTCACTCTATTCTCAGCTATGCTGACTCAGCTATGCTGACACAGGAAGAATCTGTTTTCATTTTCCCAGGATTCTTGGCATATGATTAAGATATAGTTGACAAATATAGAAAATGCATATAGTTAAAGTATATAATTTAATATTCTGATATAGGTAGACCTTGTGAAATAATCACTCCAGTCAAGTCAATTAATTAACACACACTTAAAACACCTAAGATCTAACTTCTTGGCAAATTTCAAATATACAAGATGGTATTTTTGTTCATTAGAGTTGCAGTACTGTACAGCATATCACTGGAACTTATTCTTTTTGCAGAACCGAAATGTTGTACTCATTCACCATCATATTTCCTCTTACCCTGCCCCCAGCTGCTGGAGAACACAATTTCACCCACTGCTTCTATAAATTCTACTACTTTAAGTGCTACATATAAGTGAGATCATGTCCTACTCATCTGTCACTGTCTGGCTTATTTTACTTAGCATAATGTTCTTCAAATTCATCTATAATGTCTCAAACATACCGATGTCCCTTTTTTTGAAGATTAATAGTATACCATTGCATGGATTGAGGCACCACATTTTTAATAGACTTCACAACTGACGGAAATTTATGTGGTTTCTATTTCTTAGCTGTTGTCAATAATACTACAGTGAACATGGGAGCACAGTTGTCTCTTCAGAATGATAATTTATTTTCCTTGGATAAATACTCAAAAGTAGGATAGTTGGACCATATGGTAGTTCTATTTTTAATTTTCTGAGAAATTTCCACACTGTTTTTCATAATAGCTGGATTAATTTACATTCATATGAACAGTGTACAAAGCTTCGTTTTTGCCTCCAAATCTTTGACAGCGCTTTATTTATTTATTAGTTTTACCATTTGGTAGTATCCTTTTTAAATTTCTTTATTTATTTGATACAGGGTCTTACTACACAGCTCAGACTCACAGTGATCCTCCCAGCACTGGGATTACAAGCATGCACCACCACAGCCAGTTTCCAGGAGCAACACAACATGTAGCACAGGGGATTTAATTCAGATCCTTGCACTTACCAGGCAAGCACGGAGGCTATCTCCCCAGCCTAGTAGTAGTCCTTCTAAGGGATGTGACATAATATCTCATTATGGCTTTACCATGCATGTCTTTGAGAATGAGGGAATACACATCTTTCTCAAGTGCAATTGGAAAAGTCATTAAGAAATCATAGGCTGATCAATGATGAGTATGCCCAGGGCATCTGAATGAAGAAATCATGGGCTGAACCCAACCACATCATGGGAAATTTTGAATTATTGAAAATGTCTAAGATATTCTCTTTTATTGCAACTATAACTTTAGCAATCAATAGGATATAAAACATCTAGAAAATATTTAAACATGCAGTACTTAAGCAAGCAAACATATAGATCACTAAACAAATCATTAAAGTGACAAAATATTTTGAAAGAAGTGATAATTGAAACATAACATAGAAAAATTTGTTCGACTTAAATAAGACAGCTGTTGGGAGGAAAATGTATAAGTTTGCAGCTTTTGTGCTTTCAGATTTTTACACAGAGAAAGAAAAGACATAATAAAAACAAAACACACACACACACACACACACACACACACACACATGTCAGGGGGTTACATCTGGTATTTTACCACAAGGACTGAGAAGTAACTAAGACACAGATAGATGCCAAATACTTAAGAAAATATTAACAAACCATGTCTGTCAGTGTGTAGAAAGGATGAAACATCATGATCAAATGGCATTTCACCGAGATTTTGAACCTCGTCACGTAGATGAATGCCAGTGTTCTTCACCGTGACAAGAGAATGTAAAAGAAAAGCTATGTGGTGACCTCAAAAGCATTTGAAAAACGTCATGTTCATTCTTGATTTTTTTTTTTTTTAACAATCTCAGGAAACTAGGCATAGGAAGAAGAGCGTCTCCTTGATCCGATGCAGGTCATTTATTCAGAAATCCGAAGTCAGCAGCCGGCTTAATAATGAAAACACTGGTTCTTCTCTCACTATTATATGGAATAGGATCAGGATGACCAATCTGTTTAATTCCATCAATGCTCCCTTGGAGTCCTATTTGCTACAATGTAATAGTAAAAAGAAATAAATGGTCAGACTGGAAAAGAAAAAAAAAATCTACATTTGTCGATGATATAACTGTATATGTAGAAAATCAACGATTAGATAAAAGCACTACTATAACTAATAAATGAATTTACGGACTCAAAGAAAGGGAAATCAATACATAGAGACAAATTGTACTTCCATAAGCTAGCAGCACACTATTTTACTGGAAAATAAAGGTTTTGAAAATGTAATGCTTGTAAAGCATCAAATACAAAATTTGTAGGTATTAATTGAATGAACCTATTTATACACTAAATCTACAAAATGTTTCTGAAAGATATTAAAGAAGACTTAAATAAATGGGGAGACATATCTTATTCATAGATTGGGATACTCAATACTGTCGTGATATCAATTCTCTCCTAATGGACTCAGATTCAACTCCATCTCAAATAAATCCCAGTAAGTCTTGATGCAGAAATTGACAAGTTCAATACACAATTTGTACAGAAGAAGTATGAAACACTGAAAATAACCAAAAAGATCTAAATTGGAAGTCGTACATGAGCTGATTTTAAGAGTCACTTAAAGCTACACTGAAGAGACACTATAGCATTAGAGTCCAAATGAGTGGAACAGAAGAAAGACCACAAAAATAAGTTCACACACATACCACACTTAGAGTACTTTGGTTATATGTATTTATCTCAATTCATACACGCGTGTAGTACAATATGTAGTGCAGACATATACAAGAAAGAGGAAAGAGATCAAGCAATGGGTGGAGAAAGAAGGAAGCAAATGAGTTAAGACATTAATTACTGCATTTATTATATACTGAATTTTGATCTAAGTGTCAGGCAGTGAAATGCTAAAAATTCTTACAACTAATTAAAAATACTTAAATAAAAGATTACTAAAGAAGAAATATTTAAGGCTGGCCAAATAGCTCAGCAGATTAAAGTGCCTGCAAGCAGCCGCATGGGCCAGGAGTTGCATCCCTGGGCCTGCCTGTAGGCCCTGCCTCTGCCCCCGCCCCTCCCCCGGGGCCTGCTGAGAGGGCAGTTGAGACTGGGAGTGAAGGCACTCCCCTGTAATCCTAGCTCTGTAAACAGTTGCATCACTATGAGTCATATCTAGTAGTGAGACCCTGAGCACCCTGTAGACCCTTCCCTAAAATATGGAAAATTTAAAAAAATATATGTGACCATGTCATAAGTAAAAAACATGAATGATCAACAAGAAAGATGAAAGATGCTCAATACTATCAGTCACTGGAAATGTGTAAACTAGGTGGACTCAAACTGTGTATCCATTAAGGGATGAATTAATAAAGAAATTGTGGCATGTATAGGCAATAGAAAATTATCCAACCATAAAAAGAATGAAATTCCTTAATTTGTAGCAAAACAGAACACTATGTTAAGTAAAAGCCAGACCCAGAAAGACACAAACTGCCTATTTTTTCTCATTTATGGAAAGTTCAAAAGCATTCAACCCAAATGTAGAACAGTGATTACTCGAGGTTGAGAAATAAAGGGGAGAAGGAGGCTAGATAAAGGCATGATTGGCTGGAGCAACATGCCATTTGATATGTACACTGAAAGTTTACATTGAACCTCATTAAAGTGTAAAAGGAAAACATGCTCATAAAAATGTAGCCAGGCATGATAACACATGCCTTTCATTCATCACTTTAAGAGGCTGATGCAGGAGGGTGCAAGCCCAACAACAGCCTGAGAAGCTTCATGACTTAGCAAGACCCTGTCTCAAAATGAGAAGTAAACAATAGGCTGGAGATATAACTCAGAGTGAAGGCCCTGGGTTCAGTCCCTGGTACTGCAAAATAAATAAATCTATAGTTCCTAGAATGATTAGATGAACAAAAAACAGCATGTGTTCCTGACAACAGTATGCAACAGGATATAACATGCTATTGCATGTTCCTTCGAAAAGAGGGTAACAAAATAGGCATCCAGTTACAGGTCAACTTCATACAGTCAATTGATTCTTACAGTGATAAAAAATGAATTTGGTGAAGAAAAGAGCATCCTTTTAATAAATGGCCTTGGAATAAGCTAGATTGCTATGTCAAGAGAAATGGAACCTGGTGTCGGCCTTACTCCATGCACAAACATTCATTTGAAGTAGTTCTCAGACCTAAGCAGGAGAGTGATACTATCGGATCATTAGAAGGAATGGTAGGAAATCCTCATCACTTTAGACAGGCAAAGCTTTCCACACAGACTGCAAAGGTAGGACAACGGGGAAATGATACATTGCAGTTCTTCAGAATAAAAACAATGAGCTCATTGATTGATACAATTAAAGATTTAAAAATAAGCTACTAACTGGCTGAAACTTTTTTTTTTCTTTTTAACGTATACAAAATAGAGATATAGAGGGAAAAAACAGCATTAGAAATGATACAAGGTTTCACTAAACAAAGTGATAAGAACTCAACAACAGTTGCTGTATTTCATGAGACTATCCTCAAACTAGTTGTGCACATTAGCAGATGTAAACACAAAAGATACTGTTGCTATTGTCTTTCTTTAATTGAAAATATTTTTAATATACATGTCTGACAAAGTACTCAGGTATTCACCTTCAGTTACTATAAAATACATCTAAAACAAGCAGTTCGGGATTGACTGGCTCTGTGCATGAGGTCAGCACATCATTGGGGCCGAATACATCAAAACCTTCCATCCCATGGTTGGGTCAATGAGAAAACTCAAGAACAAATTTGACTTGGAGAAGCCTGGGCCTGTTTTAGATTTGGGGTTGGAGTACACTTGGGAAACTTCCAATCAGGTACAGCCGACTGTTGGCAACTGCCAGTTATCAAGTACCCCTAAGGAATGGGGGGGGAGTGGAGCCAGAAGTGGTATCTACAGCGAATTCAAGGCTGCCCTATCTTTTGCTCTTCTAGAATGAGGGGAATGGCGAGGGGTGGTGCATAACTGGGCTTCTTTCCAATCAACCGTGAATCTCTGTCTTTGAGTTGCAATGGGAAGTTTTGAACTTGTACAGCTATTGTCAGAACCGATACAAGCTACCAGAGCCCATGGAGCAGAGATCAAAGCTGCGATCCTAACGTTATTAGCATGGACATAAGCTTGCCCATGGTGACGCCAAAGCAGAGTGCTTCTCACGCCAGAGGTCAAGGAAGTATGTTAAGACCTTGGGCATGTTGTTTCAGCTCATGTCAGGATGTTAAGGAAACAGGGGGAGAACAGGGTGTCCCTTTGGTAGCCAAGAGCAAGAACGCCTCCTGTCTGCTGCAAGCTAAGGCCATGGCGTCTCACACGCTGTCTGTCCCCTGCCTCAGTAACCCTAATCTGGGGAATAAGTCTGTAACACATTGGACTTTGGGAAACAAACTTGATCTAAGTTGTAACAATTCCTAATCCCATAAAATATGAGCAAAAAGCATGACATTTACAAAGGAGGAAGTTTCAGTGACTCAAAGTATATCTGTCCTCAGGGAAATAAAAGTTAAAGATGTTTCCTCACACAAACTGGAGTTACTAATGTGAGATTTAAAATGCTGACAATATCAATTTTGGTGAAAATATCCAACAATCGGCACTGTTGACTAGAATTGTCATATTTTTCTCATCAGAGGTTACAATAGTACAGTCAGTTTGAGGAACTATTTGGAAAGTCTGTATACAAAATTTAGACACCCATCTGCTGTGACCTAGCAAATCTGCTGGTAAGCATTTACTTTAAGAGTGTCATAGTTACTCTTCTGTCATTGCTGGCACAAATACCCAATACCCAAAATGAAGGAAAGAAAGGTTTATTTAGCTCACAGTTACTGGAGGTTTCAGTCCATATTCGGCTGGCTCCAAAGCTGAGTGGAACAGGGCAGAGGGCATCCAGTTCATGGTGGTGGAACAGCAATAATTGCAACAGAGGCAGCCACTTAACCAGGGCAACAGAGAGCAACAGAGGGAGTGTTCCTCTCTGTCTCTCATTTATTACATTCAGGCCACACCCGTAGTCCCAGTAGCACTCAGACCCATAAGCCCATTAATACTAAAACACATAATCCCAGTGGATCATGAGTCAAGCCTCAAACTCTAGAAGTCCCTGCCCCATGGTTGCATGAGGCTTTGGGGGGACAGCTAGACAGAAACCCTAACAAAGAGCAAGGAAAACACAAGAAAACAAAAAAGGATTCACGAGACAGTTCTTAACATCATTAATCATTATTTGTAGTATCTCTAAACTGGAAAACAAACCAAGTGTCCATCTACAGAAGAATTGCTGAAGCAGAAAATTCTCTGCAGTCGATGCGGCCATCAACTGAGGTAAGAATGGAAGAAGCAGAACATGACCCTGCTGAGCGCCTAGGTCCCGGAAATTTAAAGGGTGACCTCGCTTACATAACGCCTGGCAGCAGGCAAACACAGTTTATTGGTGAGGATTGATAAGCGGTTGTCTCCAGGGAGGGGAGGGGAGCACAGGGATGTTCTGTGATGGTCAGATGCCATATTCCTTATATTTGATGGCGTATAATTATTCACTACCTCAATGGTAAAATATACTTCAGTAAGAATAAGCAAAGTCCAAGTTTCTTTACGTAGTCTTGAGTGCTTGCTGGCCCCTGAGTTCTCATCCTGTCTGTGGCTTCGCCTTCTATTACAGTCTGGACACATGTTCTGTCTAATCCCAAATGCAGATCCTTGGTCCATGCAGGTCCATTTTTTGAGCATCTGAGCAAACCTAAGTCTTCATTCTACTCTCTTGTTTCCTTCCTTTCTTCTTCCTCCTTTTCTAATATAGGGGCAGGATAGGTAATTAATGTGCTCTCCAATGGAGAGACTTGGCTCTGCTTTCCACATCGCTCTCCCTCCTCTTGGGACCAGCAGGTTGTCCCACCCACCCATGGCTTTCTGGGAGGCACTATGTATTAGTACAAATCCAGTCATGTGACACTCTATAAAAGCTTCCTTTTTCTGTCACATACGATGGCTTCCTATTAGCCAAAGCAAGGTTCAAAAGGTGCTGCCTGTAGCCAAAGTGCTGAGAGCGTATTTTGCCTCTACATGGACACACCTAGAAAGTCCCATGGCAAAGGGCATAGAGATGGGGAAGGGTAAAGCCTGGCACTCGGAGTCCAACCCGCTACACTCAGACCCTTCCTCATGCCTTGGAGCATAACGGAGGTGGGCTAAGTACAGCGCTGTTCCCATGCGGCACTCTCTATGGAGACAGAGCCAGTCTGATTGTTACTTAGGCAGAGTGCAAAGCAGCCGTTGCCGTTCAGAAAAGAAGATGCTGTCACTATCGCAGCTGCCCTGCAGTCCCTTCAGAAATGGTCCTACCGTAGAAGTTCTTTCTATTAAGCAAGGCAGTCATAGCAACAAGGCCAGAGGATGCAGGACTCAATAGGCAGAGCAGGAGGACTTCCTGAAGAAGACTGCTCTGCGGGCAGATTCAGACTAGGAAAATTGATAGGGCTTCCCGAAAGAGCTCTACAAAGTTAACATCTCAAGCAACATTGTTAACTGCCAACCTTGAACATGGGGGAGCCACTGTACCACAAGCGACACGGCACCTGCAGCTCATCTGTCCCCAGGTAGGAGAGACAAAAGCCACAGACCACGGCTTCATCATTTGTTCGATAGTGACAAAAAGCCTCAGCCGGTTCCTGTGGCAGGTGCTCTCCATCAGGGGGATGGGAAGCCAGCTCCAGGCGAGGGTCGGACTGATTAACACGGGTATTGTGGACTTCCTGATGATAGGAAAGGAAGCAAGTGGGTTTTCCCCTCTGGGGAGAAAGCTATTCCCAGTTCTTGGTGTTGATAGCAAAAGTGATGCATAAGATAATATGCAAAATGGGTGCTGCATAAACAAATCGTAGCAGCACTGACTTCGGCAAGCACGACGCCCTTGACTCAGCCACGTGCATATTCTCCGTAGAGTAAAGCATACGGGAGAGCGGGGCTTGGTACCGTGGCCCTCGTATGCAGGTGTGGGTGTGCTTCGGTGTGTGCTCAGCGTTCATTCCGCAAGCACTTAGTGCATACTTGCCCTCAGGGTAATACAAGTTGTATAGTTAGGTGGGTGCTAGCGCTAGAGAAAAATTCCGAAAGGCATAGCGTCTGCTCGCCTGGCCTTACCTTCGTCCCGGAGGGAAGAAGAAAATAGTGTAACTGGTTAGTTGTGATGCAAGGAGTTCTCCTGTGTGAGGCCTCTGTCTGTCTGTCTGTCTGTCTGTCTGTCTGTCTGTCTGTCTGTCTGTGCACACCTCTGTGCTCCTCTGAAGAAGCTGCTGGTGGCTAAGCACGCGTGGAAGGTCTTGCAGTTTTACTGACCGGGAGGTGAGGATGGCTTTGGGACCAGGAGGACCTCACATGTGTGTTGGCGGCACCCAGTGACTACGCTCAGCCTGGGGGACTGATACACGTCCATATCCCGTCTTGGCCACTTTTTCTCTCCTGTCCTCCCTGTCGCTCTGTTTTCCTGGACTCCCTTCTCATCCTGGCAGAACCTGCCTCTCTGTTTCTCAGCACTGCTTTCCCCCCTCTGCTCTTTAATTTATTTATATTCTGGCTCTCTTATCGGAGAGGCGATGCGATGCTGAACCTTCTGTGACTTCTTGCATTTAATTGTAGGGTCTCGAAATCCATCCATTTTTCTTACAAAGAGCTAAGATTTTGACCTTCTCTTATTAGTCAGATTTTATTCATAATTTTAAACTAGACATACCGATCACATTCATCAGAGAGAATTTGTACTGGGACATGACACAATTGGCTTTCCCCGCCCACTCTCCTCCAGGCTTTTCCACCTTTCCTCCCCTCTCCATTTGCAAAAGCTCTGTTTCCAGATTTCCTTTCTTCTCTCATTTCTTTTCCCTCTGCCTCCTGTTGGGGGGGGGGATATATGTCTGCCAGCTGTTCCTGAGACAAAGGATTACTGCCAAGGACACAAAGATCTCCAAATCACCAGACCCTTCAGATTTCCAGACCCAGTGCAAACACGGGCACCTGAGATGAGCCTGCATTTCTCAGATGAAGAAGTACAGAAGCACATGAATGTATGGGAGATGCGAGGCTGAGATTCCCTCTAACCCCAGAGCGAATGGCTGTCAAGAAGAAATCAATCAATAACAAATTCCAGTGAGGCTGTGGGGAAAAGGGAACCCTTCTCTACTGTTGAGGGAGCAGGCACTGGTGCCACCACTGTGGAAATGTGTCCTTTTTTGTGGCTGAGTAGTACTCCATTGTGTATGTATTGTACATTTTCTTTAGCCATTAATCTGTTGATGGGCTACTTCTATGATTTAGCTGTTGTGAGTTGTGCAAGAATATAGATGTGAACGCTTCAGTATGGTTTGATGACTTTAACTTTTGGGGAAAGATACTTAAAAGGACATAGTGGGTCAATTTCCACAGTCGTTGGTCTGCCTTACATGCTCACCAGTAATGTAGAACGATTCCTTTTTCTCCACAACGTTGCTGGTTTGGGCCATTAGAAAGACACAAACAAAAGTAACACAGAAAGTCCACTTTCTTCCATTAAAAGGACTTCAGTACAAGCTCCTCCTACCTTGAATTCTTGGCCAGGGAAGTACCACAATTGGGGAGGCAAGCAAGGAGAGGGAGAAGGGAATAAAGACACCACATTCTCTCCCGGCAGAAAGACCTTCTACGTCAGTGAGAGCAAACTTACGCCACACATGCCACGACAGCCAGCCGTGCATGACCGCTGAAGGCTCTGAAAGCTTTGCCATCAGGGCTCCACCAGGCAGCCCCACAGAAGCATCCTGGAATATTGGTGCCTGCAGCACACGACCTATAGGGATCCAGATCTGACCTGTGGTTTAACAGCTTTCTGGGAAGCTTCTAACTGCTCTCTGAGGAGCTTTTGGTTCAGTGAGACTTAACCAGTTTAGAGTGGAGACACACACTCGCATTAAACTTCACATGGCTCTCTCTCACGGTGCTTAAAACCTTAGATTTCTGGGTCCTAACGGGGCAGTGCAATAAGACACTGCATGTGTTGAAGTGTGCCAAAGAGGATTTCAGTGTGGCTCGAGTTCCACATCTGTGAATAATTTTGTTTTATAGATCAGAGCAGCTAAAGGCTTATAAACAAAAGCTCCCTATTTTTTTGAATACTCATTTTATGTTAATAGAATTCTGAATTGTATTGGAACAAAGCAAATGGCCCATATAGGCAAAGCACTTCTGTTGTGTATCCTGTTCCCATTTATTTTATTTATTCATACATTCATGGAATTATTTATTTAACAAATAATGATTATACCAACCACCACACTATAAAAGCAAACAGACTAAAGGTTTAATAATTCTAAATTTGAAATACATGCATAGTTATATTGATATTTCTATTATTGTCCTAATATATATGTTAGTAGTGTTCTAATAGAAATGTTATTATAGAGGCCAAAGTAATATAGCACAAATTAGGTGACATAAGACCATAGAAATGTATGTTTTCATAGAGTCATTAGCTAGAAGCAAGGTGTTGACAGAGTTGGGTCTTCTTTTTTATTTTGGTACTGAGGCTTACACCCAGGACCTGTCCATTGAGCTACATCTCCAATACCCTTTCCCTTTTATGAAATGGATTTCTTTTTGGGGGGAGTACCAGGGATCAAACTCAGGGCCTTACTTTTACCAGGAAAGCATTTATTCCACTTAGCTATCTCCCCAGCCCATGAGATGGATTCTTGCTAAATTACTGCATTGTCCAGAGTAGGGTGCAACTGGTGATATTCCACGCTCTGTAGGAGGGTCTCTTCCGTGTCTTCTCTTAGCTGGTGTCAATGTCAATCTTGGATATTTTTTGACTTGTGGTTATTTAGCTCCAAGTTTTACTTCCATTTTTCCACCTCTATAGAGGTATTTCTACCTCTGTTGTCTTCGCTTTTCATAAGTTACACCACTCATAGTGGGTACGTGCCTGCTGTAACAATCTTAACTTGGTTACATCAGCAATGACTCTATTTCCAGATAAGCTCACATTGACAGTATTGGGAGTTAGGATTTCAACATGTTCTTAGTAGAGACACACTTCATCTCAAAATGGTAGCCCAGCAACACAAGGGTCAGTTATTAACTGATCTTTAAGAGGTGGTATACTGATTTGCCTTCAAAGATGAGCAGGAGTTTGACACACAAGAGAGAAAGAAAACATCCAAAATGTTTAAGTGACTTGCTCTGCACGTGAGAAGCATGAGAGACAAGCAACTGTAGGCTCTTCAGTGTGTCAGTGGTCTAGAGCAGCGCTTGTGGCGCCTTGCCTCCAGCGTAGGTGGCACCAGCTACTTCCCTAACATTATGCACTGTCCTTTCAAAAGAATAGAATCTATTTGCTATGGAGTGATTAGTCGCATACATCTACAGTAATATGCTGAAACTCAGTTCCCAATGTGGTAGTGTTAAAAAATTGAACCTTTGTAAGCTGATTAGGTCATGAAAGTGGAGCCCTCCTAGAAGGAATTAGTGTTCTTATGAAAGAAATCCAAGAGAGTTCATTTTCCATTTCCAGCTTGTGAAAACACAAGCAGGAGGCATCCTCTAGGAACCAGAAAGCAACACCTTACCAGATACTGAATCTGCTGCTGCTTTAATCTTAGGCTTCCAAGCTTTTTCTCATAGTGTTGTAGAACTGTAGGGAATGGATTTTCTTATTTACAAGGCACCTCACTTATGACATTTTGTTGAAATATCCATTATGAACTATGACAGCAATAGTGCTCTTCCTTGGGTCTAGGTAGGACTTAGGGACTTGGTCTGGTGCACCAGTGTGAAAGATAAGGAGAAAGAGAAGGAAGAGAAGGAGGAGAAGGAGGAGGAGGAGGGGATGAAGAAAGAGAAGAAGAAGAAGAAGAAGAAGAAGAAGAAGAAGAAGAAGAAGAAGAAGAGGAAGAGGAAGAGGAAGAGGAAGAGGAAGAGGAAGAAGAAGAAGAAGAAGAAGAGGAGGAGGAGGAAGGAGGAGGAGGTGGAGGAGGAGGAGGGGAAGGAGAAGGAGAAAGGGAAGGGGAAGAGGAAAAAGAAGGAGGAGGAGGAGGAAAAGTAGTTACTTTCTGAGTCTTCTGAAGCTATGTCGTAACCATATAGCTTCTGTCTGGATCTACTGAAGCACACTTTCTTAAAAATCAATCTTTACTGTTTCTATTATACATAGTCCAATACTTGCACAGAAGAATTTCTCAAAACACACTTGTTCGAGTGATAACTTCTGTAGAGACTCAATAAGTGCAAAATTCAAACAAGGTTTGATCCAAGTTTGAAGGTTAGTGAAAAGCAGAAGTCCAGTATCCAGAGTCAAGGAGTAAAAAGCTCATAATGAATTATTTCATGATTGGTGTCGTGGCTCAGTCTACTTTGAGAAAGTGCCAGGGTCTCCAAGAAAGAGCCAGGGCTCATCCCACAGAGAGTTCTGACACATAGTGCTCTCCACATAGGCAAGAGAAGGTCCTGAGGGGGAGAATGAAAAGGCTGGAAGCAAAGGCTGTGGTCTTTTTGAGACAGGGTCTCGCTATGCAGTTCAGGCTGGCCCTGAACTCGCTTTTGTAGCCCAGGCTGGTCTCAAACTTACACCAATCCTCCTGCCTTAGCCTCCCAAGTACTGGGATTACAGGCGTGTGCCACCACACCCAGCTAGGCTGTGATCTTGAAGTTGGAATATCAGATCACAGGAGAATACTCTGAACACCTCAGCACAAGGAAAATTTTAGCTAGACCTCTGGAAATGTTCTGACAATCTAGTACATATATTCTTCTCGATCCCCATTTCTCACTCTGTTATTTACTTTTTCACTTTGTTTCTTCTTCCTTTTAATTTCGTTATTGTGAAATAAAGCACAAAGACAGAAAAGCCCCTAAGTGTTTGACTTAGTGCAAAGCAAAAACTCGCTTAACCAGGATCTCAGTTTAAAAATAGATCTCTAGAAGGACACTTAAGTTGAATCTATATATCATGACCGTTATGACATAAAACTCTGTGCCACAAAAATGTGTATATTATATAGAAGTTAGACATGACAAAACTTTAAAAGAGGAATAGATAACCAGCAGCATCTCAAAAATGTTGTCCTCTTCAAACATATTAAATATATTTCCTTTTTCTTTTCCAAGCACCCTTGTCGATTTTCATGTGTTCCTTATTTCTTCATCATTATATTTTCTTTTCATTTCACTGAATGTTTCTTTCATGTCCTTTGTTTCACTTTACTTGGATTTCCTTGGAAACCTGTTGCACTGTTCCAATAAGAGAGAGACGGAGATGGAGATGAGAGAGAGAGAGAGAGAGAGAGAGAGAGAGAGAGTCAGAGACAGAGACAGAGAGACAGAGACAGAGGCAGAGACAGAGAGAGACATAGGCAGAGAGAGAGAGACAGAGAGAGCCAAGACAGAGACAGAGACAGAGACAGAGACAGAGACAGAGAAAAAAATATAATGGTGAAGCCAGGCTGGGACCTGTCCTTCTGAAGCCCTAATGCTGGCTATCTAAGGTACTCTCTTACTGCTCTTCTTATTCCTCCTGTGTACAAATATTCTTAACATCTTACCATTTTATACATAAATCGAATCCTGGCACTTTTACTCAGAGTTTCTCTGTGGCTTCTCAGATCATTTAGAATGACATCCAAAAGATGTGTAATTCTCTGAGTCTTTGCATAACCCCATCCCCCTTCCTGTATGTCTCACCTACCGCTCTCCCCTGACTCACTCTTCTCTCCACATCTACTATGCCAACGTATAGGTGTACACTTGGGTAGTTTGTATTCCAAGGTCATTGCATTTGGTAACTTAAACTGTCCAGGTTTAAGACCAGAGCATTATTTAAAATTCCATGGATCACATAATTATTTGCCACAAGTAAACATACAAGAAATTCAGCTGCCCAGTATAGGACAATACAGTGAAATTTTAAGGAGCCACTAAATTGAACATTTCACAAACACAGAAATGGCAAAGACAATAAATTTACCCTTAGAATGCTGACAATCTACTGACTTGGCAAATAAACAGCAAATTACAAAAAGATTAATGCAACAATAAAATAATTTACAACATAAGAGTAGAGAGTGACTTAAGTAACTGAGTGTATAACCATGAGAACTGGATTTTAAAGATTGGGTAGAGTCTATTATGCAGATAGAGGAGGAACACTGTCGTATAGATAAAGCAGCAAATGCCAAGGCAGAGACTTCTACAACAACATAATATTTTCAGAGAATAACTGGTGCTTCCCCCTTCCCCTTAAGAGCAGAAAAAGGATGTAGGGAGGGAGTGGGGAACAAAACATTTTCCCTCTAAAAAGATCTTTTGAAAGTTGAATGACATATCTAAGGCTCATGAAGGCAAAATTTTCACAAAGAGAAAAACGGGAAAGGAATTTGTTTCAGAAAGACCATATAAGATGGGCCAGGGAAGAGAACTTCTGCCTGCTGGTCAACTTTGCAAATGCTGTTATATTGGGTGTTTTATTGTGGGGAGGGGGTTGTAGCAGAAATTGAACAATTGAGCAATACTTCGGTGGTGGACTTTGGCAGACATGGTGTTCCATCCAGCCTCATACAAATTCAAAAGTTCTTCTTCCCAGGGTGAGGGTGGAGACTCACTCAATCAGACAGAGGTACAGCCTGATGCCACTCTATTTGAATTCAGAACATCTTTGGTAAATTTCTCATCTGCCTCCTGAAATTGCCTATCTGATCTTGCATCTATCTCATCTGTTTTTTCCCACTGGAATCTTTAACATACGGATCACAGGTATTTTCAGTGCCCTGCCAGATAGTCCCAGCACCTTTTATCAATGATTATCATTTTGTCTCTTCAGACTCTTATTTTTTCTTACATTTTTAAAATCTTTATAACTACTAAAACAAGACATACTTCAGGCAAGATAATATGTTCATATTTCTTGTGCTTAGAGACGTGTTCATATAATCTGGGTTTCAAGTTCTTTATTGCTATGCCTACCCACAGCATACCATGCATTTCCAATTCCTCAGCAATACCTGTCTATAGGAGGTAGGCTAATCTTCCAGAAGGCTTTTCTCGATGCCTGTTCCCCCCTGGCTTCAGGCAGGTCCCCCATCTGTTTCTGGATCTTGTGTTCACACAGTACCCCCTTCTCCCCACCACGGGGGGGGGGGAGGGCTCCTGTAGCTGTGCTATCTACCTGACAGGTTACCTCTGTTTCACCAAGGAGCCAGGTTCCCTTGTATCCCGGAGGATTGAGCAGGACAAACAGAAGTAATAAGATTGCCAGAAATTGAAGAAAATCATACCTCGCTGACCCACAAGAGTGGAGAGAGCCGATGAGAGGATTCAAGAGTGAGTTTGATTCAGGGTGGCCTTTTTCTCTTAGGTTTGAGGCTAAAGTACACCTAGGGGAGTTCCAAGTTGTGAGATAAGAGGTGGCCTCCATCAGTAATGAAAGTCTGCCTTTAAGACCAGAAGGCAAATAGGTCACAGATGGATTTCCACCCTCACGTGGGTGGGAAAACTTTTGAATTTGTGTTAGACTGGATAAAACCAACATGGTGGCCAAAGCCCACCAGCGAGGTCAAAAGCATAGTGCTAAGGTCATCCTGAGTTACATTAAAGAAGTTAGAGTGGCCCTCAGGCTCCCACCAGAGGTCAAAGAAGTATAATAAGGGCAGGAGCATATATTTGAGGCTTCTGTCACGTTGGTAAGAAATATGGTCAAGAGCAGGATGTCCTTTTGGTCTCCAGAGCCAGAATGCAGTGTGTTTGCTGTGAGTCTAAGGCCGAAATGTCTTCTACACTATCTTCTACCTGAGTACTTTATTATTATTTTCATTATACAGTAATTTTTATTTAATTTTTGGTGGGGGTAGACATTCTCTGGAATTCTGATTAATCTTCAACAGGGGTAGGCATTGACTTTGAGAGATAGATCATTTTTTTAACATCTCTAAAATGATGCCAAATTAGTATTTATTTCTGCACCGAAGATCGAGCACTCTAGAATTACCCTGCTCCCTGTCTTTGGCTACATACACTGGGTAGACCAACAGTCCCAGGGATCACGGCCTTCTTGTCCTTCTCAATGTCCTTGGAGGTGGATATAGTTTGTAAGAGTCTTAATGGAGATCCAGCGGTCAACTAGCTTCCTCCAGCCAGAATCACAGCAGGAAGCTTGGTCCATACCCTCCCCATCTTCCCTGTTGAGCCCATGCTGGGGATTTGCTAGAAAATGCCCACAGACAGGTGCAAATATCCTATGTCTACAGTCCTAGGGATGTCCTGCCTGAACCAACAAATTCTAGCCATTAAAAAAAATCTGTAGATAAATTTTCTTATCAATTTTTAAAAATCTTTTTGAGACTGGTTCAGCTATGCAGTTGAGGCAGGCCTTCAGCTCACTTTGTACACCAGGCTGGTCTTGAACTCACAATGATCCTCCTGCCTCAGCCTCCTGAGTACTGGGGTTATGGGCATGTGTCACCACACCCAGCTCTTCTTATCCATTTTTACTGAATTGTGACATGCTCAGGTAAGAAAATGTTAAGATCCTAGTTTTCACAGAACTCCATCTCCCTCCAGATTTTGGGTGACTTGTTTGCCCTGTTATTTCAGTTTTCTGATGGATTTAGAGAAAAGCAATTACTTTCCAATTTGTCGAGAACTTTTTTTCTTTTCGTGAGGAGAAGAGTGATGCTCTTTCAAGCTCTCTCCGTCTCTGAACTCAGCTGCCATTTGGATCCAGGACTTCCTTCAGCTGCTCCCTGCCCATGTCCAAGGATTTGATTCAGAAACAAATGTCTCTGTACGCCACAGCTCTCTTTTGCCATGACTTCTACTGGAATTTCTGCCTTCTTCGCTCAGACAGCTGCACTCATGTGATGGCAGAATTCTGCAGGCTGCTACATGCTGAGAATACATCACAGACACTGCTGTGGCAGAAAAGGAATGCACTCTGAGATTTTTCTGAGCATCTGAAATCAGCATTTAAAATGTCAAACAGCCCCGGGATGCCCTGCTGCTCCTGCGTGCAACATTATAATTTTCCACTGGTGGAGGCTGAGGACATGCAGGTGCCGCTGTGTTGTGTGCTGCTGGTAAGGCGATGAGATCGTTACCTAACACCTAGTGTGCATCTAGGGTGATTTTAAGCTCTGAGAAAGGGCTACAGAATGTGACCTGCTCTCCAAGTTCGGATGAGAACAAGCAATAAGCTAGGACCCTACCTGTAGGAAGTCAAGTGACAATAAATTTTAGGTTCCAAGATGGTCCCCGTATTGGGCACCTATTGCTCAGCACCATTGCTGAGACAAGATAACTGGCACTGTAATTTAAAGGTTGGTGAGGTTAAACTTGGCTCAGAGGTTGAGAAGTTCAGCCCATGGTTGGTTGGCTCCAGGCAAGAATAATAAGGCAGAAGGCTATGGTAGAGCAAATCCATGGGCTTCATGGCATCCTGGAAGCAAAGCAAAGGGGAAATGTCAGGTAAGGAGTTGACCTCCACGGCTCACTCCCAATGATGCACCATCTCCAGCCAGCCCTGCCTCATGAGGGTGCATTCAGCTCTGAACGTCATGATCTAAGGATCTCAGCATCCCCACAATTCAATCAGCTCCCTCAAAGTCTCTTAGTCTAATCAAACTGACAGCCAAGATTAAGTGAGGGGCATAATCTGTAAAGCTATCAGACTCATCAATGGGAACAGCCTCCCATAGCTACAGCCTGAGCCAGAGCTCAGCTATGCATTATGAGTAGACTTAGGGCCCTGGCTTCTGAGATGATGGAACAGTGACTCTCCGACTTCTCAGCAAAGACTGCTTGACTTCTGGTGTCCTTTACTAAACCTAGGTTCTACTCTTCTTCTAAGAATGAATGTAATAGCTGTACATCTCCAGTGATGAGTTCTCAGTGATGAATTCTATATACTCAGTTTCACTTTTACTCTAACCTCTTTCATTTTTTTCCTTCTTGTCCTACTTGCATTGTCCCTTCTTAGCTGCTCGTCACAAGGCAGCCTTACCCTCTCTCTCAGTGGCCCAGAGTTGGAGGCCGAGGCAATCCCTTGTACTTCAATACAGTGACATCTGGAGGAGCATACATCAAAGCCAAAGCCAATGGAAATGGTGAGGATGGGGAGCATGCTGGTAACATAAAGGTGATATAGTGATAAGGCAATAGGAAAGGTAGTCTCTTAAGAACCTGGGCTTCTAGGTGGATATTCTTACACATCACTAAAGCCATAATAGGAAGAGAATCTTGGTTATTTTTTTTTTTTCTCATTGCTGGGACAAAAAGCCCAACACCCAGCATGAAAGAAGGGAATGTTTAATTAGCTCACAGTTAGTAGAAGTTTCAGTCCATACTCAGCTAGCCTAAAGGCAGAGCGGCACATGGAAGAGGGTAGCCGTTCATGGCAGTGGAAAACAGCAAAGAGCCAAGGGAGGAACAGCAGCTGCAGCTTCTAGGAAGCCTCTCTCCCCTTCTTGCATTATAATGCAGACTATCCACTCCTGGGCTGGCTGGCACTCACACTCACAATCCCTGCACTGGATTATGAATTAATCATAAATTCTAGAAGTGGTCCCACTGCCTAAATACAGGAGGTTTTGAGAAGACACGTAGGCACAAACCGTAACAAAGCATAGCGGGGAATTAGAGGCATGGAATTTGCAAGCATGCCACTTTGGATCCCAGCACAATCTTCATCCATTACCAATGGGGTGACTTTGAGAAGATGGCCTGACACTTCGTACATTCATAAGTTTGTAAGGGGGATTACATGATGTGCTATGGATAGCACTCAGGACACCATCCTCGTAAAATACACTCAGTACGCTGGAGCAGCTTTCTTATAATGATAACCAATACTGTAAGGGTCCTTGGCCACAGTGAATAGTCCAATTCCTAAGACACAGTTAGAGAAAGGAGAGAAATGAACTAGCTCTCTGCCCAGTGCAGGGATTCACATATGCTTCTGGCTGCATGAAAATGTGGTAAATGTGGTCAAGGCGTTTCAGTAAACCTGTTTCCTTCTGTTTCTGTTCTGCTTTCCCCTGCTAATTCAGAAGAAAAGAGAAGCAGTAATATTTCCTGCAGAATCCTTTCCCCCAGCCATCATGCTGGGTGCCTTTTACTCTCATTCTTCTTATTTTATCAATTGTCTTTCCTCGCACTGCTCCAACTACACAGCCACCAATGAAGAGCCAGAGGCACGAGCATCACAAACCCCTTTCCAAATAATCAAGTGGGCTATCAACAGTACTGCCTGCACACGTACCGACGTGAGACTCCTGCCGTGTGGTGGTAGTACTGCCCCTCCAAGGGTTGCTATATGCCAGGTCCCACACATTCTGTCTCAGAGTATTGCTATTGTGGTCACACACCACATGATAAATAATCTGAACAAGCTCTCTCAGGTAAAAAAAAAAAAAAATTTATGATTCAGCTTGAAGCAAAGAACAGTCCAGGCAATGGGTAAAAACTAATTTACTATATGTCACCCTGGATATATAGCAAATAGCTGTAAACAAGTATGTACAATATAATTAAAAATATGATAACATTATAAAATAGAATGATGGCTAGTTAGAGGAGTAGATATATCAGGCAGAATATGTGTATATCACTTGAAATACTGTCTCAATTACTTGAAACCAACAGCTCAGGCTCCTCATCTCAAAAATAATCCTTACAAATGCGAACTTAAAATGACAAGCGCTGTTTATTTCTATGCTTGGTTTCCTTCCACTCCATCTGTCCGTGGGAATTTTCCTTCAGCATCTTTGTTGGGCAACGAGCAGCAAGACAAGAATAACGCCTAAACTCTCTCAGTCTGCCCAGGCTCATCCCTCCACCCCTGGCTTCCACAGTGGGTAGACTGTAGCATGGAGGCTGAGCTCCACAAGGCAGCCTTCGGTCACTCCCAGTGAAGTGCCCCGGGGCACTCATACACAGAGGCAAGTGGCAAAAGGAGAAGCAAGTGGCATGGTTCGTCAACAAATGCAATTCTTTCACCCGTGCGGTGCCACCAGATGAGGCAATGTCCTGGCTGCAAGGCGGCTCATGTAGCCACCCAGGAGTGTGCTGAGACATGGCTTCTCTGTGATGCCAGAGGACAGGTGATGTGGGTTCCTCCTGGCAGGGCTCTGTCTCTTCTCAGGTGTGTGTGTGTGTGTGTGTGTGTGTGTGTGTGTGTGAGCCCTGACAAAGTTGACCCTAAGCTATAGTAGGAAATACCAATATTCATTTCAAAGTTGTAAAACCCTCCTCTCCTCCAGGAACCCCTGAGCTGAATTCTGGAGACTTACAGACAGGAACATTTTTCTTTTCCCACTTTCTCCCTGAGCTGGAAACACAGATGTAGCACTTAGCTCACTCCTCTCACCCATGATTGCCATCCTTCTCCCTTCTATTGTTTTTTTTATCTTTTGAAGAAGCCTGAGGATTATTTAATCCCACTGACTACTTCATTATCTACACATTTCTGCCACGGATTTCTCTCAAATGCAGTTTCACCCAAGGGGCTATGTTGGTGCTCAGAGACCAAACATCCGTGGCCGATTCAGCCTGTACCATTTCTAAGGTTTCCTATATTGTTCTTTAGCCTTCCCAGCCAACCAATCCGGTGCTACTATTCCGACATGAGTAAATGCAACACGTATTTTCATTGCTATCACCATAACCTACCCACAATCTTTTTTTTTTTTTTTTTTTTTTTACTGAGCCAAATTGTGGAGACACTCCGCATTCCAGTTCACATTTATTTCCTCATCGAATCTCCCTTATCTGTCTTTGTTCATCTAAGCTTCTTCTTTACATTCGTGCATCCCTTAAGGAAGGGGATACATGCATCAATGGGAAATCTTGGGGCTCAAACATAGGAAGTATTAACTCAAATTAAGAAGGCTACAACATTCCTGGAAGGTACAATCTTTTGGAACCACTGTGCTACATGCCATCTATTATTGAGAGCACATTTCCATGCCTGTAGTGACATGATCTAAGTCAATAATTCATAATTTCTTTCATATTTTCCCCTTATATGTAACATATCATTTTGCTTTCTTTCTTCCTTCCTTTCTTTCTTTCTTTCTTTCTTTCTTTCTTTCTTTCTTTCTTTCTTTCTTTCTTTCTTTTTCTTTCTCTGTCTTTTTTTTCTTTCTTTTTTCCTTCTTTCCTTCCTTCCTTCCTTCCTTCCTTCCTTCCTTCTTTTTTTCTTTATCTTTTTCTTTCTTTCAGTAACAGGGATTGAACTCAAGACCCTGAGCTTGCTAGGCAAGCACTACTGAGCTATCTTCCCGGCCCATAAAATTTCTTGAGAAATGAGATTATGTCTCATAATATCTGTCACTTTCAATGTTAAATATATATATTTTAGGGCAATGGTAGACAGTCAATAGATTGTTTGGATCAGCTGACCTATGGACCTAGGCACAACGTTTTGTGACTACAAGATAAACACATGGAAGCAACATAGAAAAGGGGCGTCTTGGTGGCTTCTCTCTCATTGCTGGGACAAAATGCCCCGTGTTCAAAATTAAGGAAGGCAATGTTTATTTAGCTCACACTTTGCGGGGATTTTAGTCCATGTTCAGGTGACTCCAAGGCAGGGCGAAGTTGCACTGGGACAGCAGTTCAAGGCAGCAGAGGACAGCGGAATCCACAAGAGCGAAAGGAGAGGGGAGAACAAGGCTCTTTTCCTCACTGACATTATATGCAGGCTACTCGCCCTGGAGTGCGTGGAATAAGCACACCATCTCCATGCTCTCCTCTTGCACAGCCTCAGGATGTCTACAAAATGAGTCCCCTGCTGAGTCACTTAGCTAAATATCTAGACTTCTTAAGTTGACGTAATGTATCAACCATTAAAAAAAAACACACACACACACACACTTTTCATCATTAAATATTACATTGGTTCTCAACCTTTCTAATGCTGTGACCCCAAAATACAGTTCCTCATGTTGCAGTGACCCCAAACCAAAAAATAATTTTGGTGGCTACTTCAAAACTGTAATTCCAAATAAATAACATTTTCCCATGGCGTTAGGTGACTCCTGTGCTTTTGTCATTTAGCCCCTGCTGGGGTCGCAACCCATGGTTTGAGAACCCCCGAAATATTAGGTCAAATAAAAGTTTGAGTCTGTGTACCAATTTGTGTCAAAGCCAAAGACCAGGAAGTATGGACATTTTCTTCACTTTTAGATTTAGACTGAAGTCTAACGTGTCTACTAGTATTAAGCAAAGAAGTGACACACAGAAGTCAAAGTAAATAAACAGGAGCTTACACTTGGTACATAATACATGCCAGGGAAACTATAAAGCACTGTCCCTGCATTAACATTTTGAATCTTCACAACAATCTCCTGAAGTTTATTACACCATTTTCAGATGAATTTTGGAAATCGTTAGCAAGTGGCTATATTGTCTCTCAATATAAATATGACTGATGTCCTAGAAAACTGAACAGAAGAACCTGAAGTTAGAATAATTCAAAAAGATCTTTAAGAAATGAAGATTTTGATTAATGCTAAAAGCATGTGTTGTATCCCAGGAAACAAATTAAGAACAAATCAACGTCAGTAAAACAATAAAGGTACAAGGTTACAAGATAAAGAAAAAAAAAAAAAAAGAAGTTAAAACACATTAAGCAAATAATGTCACTTTTCCTCTGTGAAAAGAAAGGATCACACTGGTTTTCTGACAGGCCACGTGTTGAGCATGAGGAAACGGTCAAACAACATGAATGGTATGCAATTTACAACTTTTATATCCAGCCAAACTGATATTCAGGCATTAAAAAATAGAACTATGAATAAAACCAGGTCCTCCAACCATGTAGACAATATATTTTCCATTAGCTATTGTTGGAAAGCTACTAAAAAACAAACTTCATACAGAAAGAACGACAAAACATTGTCAAAAGTGCTACAATTAGGTACTGAACACAATTCACCACAGAATGAAGTACAAAACAAATGGAAGTGTGACGTTGTAGGAGCTGCTGTGTTCCAGCTAACCCAATTAATTCAGCAAAATTATAAGGGGGAAGAAAGAAGTTGAAAGGTGATGTTGCCTTCCTGTCTTATTTATTTTTTTTTTTTTATTTTTTTTATTTTGGTCTTTTTGAGACAGGGTCTCGCTGTGCAGTTCAGGCTGGTCTTGAGCTCACTT